>JBBKCR010000036.1:261994-276267 GCA_037577295.1 Ladigesia roloffi | reverse complement strand
CCTCTGCCATCATTTTAAGTGGGAGAACTTGCACAATCGGTGGCTGACTAAATACTTTTTTTCCCCACTGTATGTAAAAACAGACAGCACTACATATTTTGATTTGTATCCTGTGTAATCTCAGTAATAGTAATTTGTCCACATCATATCTTCTAGAACCCACTTCAAAGAATACACAAATGCTATTTTTAACCCAAAGGTTATGAATAAATGTGTAATCCAGGGGTACACAACCCCTTGGAGGGATAATTTAGCTCCGCCCATTTACCCTTGAGGTGATGAATTCTATCAGTCATGGAATCCAGCAGAAAAATAGGGCAGCATGTCAGAACATAGCTCATTTACATACATCAGTAGTAAAGGCATGCTAACAGAAACAGCCTGTTTAATTCTAGGAAAAAAGAGCTGAAGAAGTGGTGAAATGACAGGAAAAATGATAGTACAAGTACATTGTAGTGTATGAGCACTAGATCTTGGCTTAATCTCAGCTAGACATATGAAAAGCAGATACTGTTTCCTCATAATCCCAGTTCAGTTTCTCTAATCCATTTATGGAACACAATTGCTTTCCAGCATTTCGACAGGTTGAGCATCTGTGACGAACACTTCAGAGGGAGCTACTCAATAGGCAAAAAATCAGTTCATATGAGACATGAGCAGTGCACACCTTCTCTGTATATGACATGCAATGAGATCCAACCCCAGTTACCCAGTCCTCTGTTGTGTGGAACGCTCATGTCGGATCTCCTTCAAAACCAGCCTAGCACAGTGTTGGAAGTTTTTAATTAAATAAATGATCATATTGCACTGGCGCTCGGCCAGAAGTTCCATACAGCATGCAAATCTGTGAAACCTTTGGCTGAGGGAATAGAGTGTGTTTAAAGCGCTTCCCATCTGGAGGCCTTGTGCAAACATGCAGTTGCTCGTAATTTGCACACCAGTGGCTACTCAGCAAGCTGATATACGGTGGGTGAAGCAGGAGCTGCATGGCGACAACTCCTCATCCTCAAATCACGGCTCAGAACACATGTTGTTTTCCAATATGGTGAGGCAGAACGTTGCTTGTGAGAACTCATGGTCCCTTAATCACATGCCCCTTTTGACTTACGAGACACATTAGACACTTTAACATCTTGTTAACCCCTTTAACTTAACGCATTGCTAACACTGCTAACACTGGAAGTCAACAGTCACCCAAACCTGTAAATACATCCCCAAAACTTCTCTCAACCTGTTCAAACTACTCTTGATAAAGGTGGTGCAGGCATATGGATGTGACACAGTATGACTTACTTCAAAAAATGAACCAAATTATGGAATAGACATCCATTTTGAAGGTCACACCCAGGCTGGAAAGGCTGATCATTAGATCCCTATTGCTTTAGCGCCAAGCTGGCTGATGACCAATTTGGAATTAGACTTTTTACTAATTGAATCCATTGCTCACACTATGTGGCTACATGAACACATGGAATATTTTATTTCTATTAGCCTTAGTCACAAGAAAAATAACAGTATGTGCTCTTTAATATATTCACACATGCATTCAAATACATAATGAGTGCGCTCACAGCTTCTAGGCATTTACATTACATTAAGTACAATAAAGACTGACCTGTAAAAATAATAAACAGCCCGACTGCCAATTACAATTTTGGAGCAAAATTGGCCAATTCCATTTTCAGCAGATTTCAGTTCTGTATCCTTAATGAATAGTCTGGGATAAGAACTATTCTATATAGAACAGCACTTTTACTCCAGACCCTGTTTTTCAAAGCTGGGAGTAATTCACACAGTGTCCACTTTAATCAAGAGCTGGATGCAGTTTGAGTGGGTTGAGGGAGGTTTTGGGGGCGTATATAGGGAAATGGTTTGGGTAACTATCAGTGTTGGAGTAACGCTTTACAGAAGTAATGAACTACCGTAATCCATTGCTTTTTGATGTTACTAGGTAATGTAAGGTATTAAAGAAAGAAAAAAATATATATTTAACTTGATACAAATGTCAGTAACGAACGTTACAATGCCCGGAATCAAGCGATTTTTTTTCTTCATACAAATTCACCAAAATAACGCGAGATCAGCAAAGAAGAAACGTTCTGGGACTTTTTGTAGTCAGACAGAACAGAGAGATGTGTAGGGGGACCAGGTGTCCTCTTTTATCCCAGACACATCCTCTTTTTGAGACCTGTGTCTTTTTATTTTAGAATTTTCCGGGTTTTTGAGCCACCAAACATTAATCACATCGGGGGCATCTCTCATAAACTAAAAGTCCAGAACACCCCCTGGACCATGGCCGAGCTGGTCACAATCCCAAATCTGGTCACCATAGAGATGAGTCAAACTGCAACTGATCTAATGTAGGATTGAACTGTTTTTTAACCAGAAGCCACTTAGTCACATACCACAGGCTGAGTAATGAGCTAATTGAGTGTCATGAGCTACATTTATTATTTCCACACCAGTAATTCCAGGTATTTTGTTGAGAATAACTTCAAAGTAATGCAATACTAGAGTAAAGTTTTGTATTAGCCCAGTAGCCTCAGCACTAAAGTAAAGAAGCAAAATTTAGACTTCAAAAATGTCTTGACTGAATAACATACTGAGTATTCTTACATGGGTCAGGAAAAAGTGTGTTTATTTGTTCTTTTTGCCAAATCGTTAATCTTACAACTAATCTACATAGTTTACAAAGAGTTTACAATGATCACTGAGTAACTTATTACAGTTACTGCACTATAAGAGTTGAATAAAATGCTTACACTGACTTAAATAAAAGGAGTAAGGGCATTAAGGACCACCCCAGTCAAACTTCTAGCATGATAAATATTAAAGGAAAGCTAGTAGGGGCCAGCTGGCATTAGGCAAGTGTGCACATGTTACCTGGTCCCCAGAGGTTTTTATTCAGAGTAAGGTTCATTTGCAATTCCTAGATGAAGAATTTTTTCAGCTCCAACTATAAGCGACGGTGTGCAGGGTTTTTCCTCTGGGAGTTTAAAAATCTGCCCAAGGAGGGGAGAGGAATTTCATTCTGTGCTTAAAAAAAAGCGACAATCAGAATCACTCTTTGGGCTGGCAAGTTCGAAACCCAACTACAATCCATAAACATATTAGTTCTGGTCTGTTCACGTTGCCTGAAGCCTACTCCAGTACTCTGCATTCTCTAACAGAAAAAAGGGGTTATACACATATTCAGTGACATTCGAATGTGAGAGGGGGAAAAACAGCCAAGCTTAAAAAACTTCATCTGGCCGGCAGAGAGTTTGCCTGGGGGAAATAAATGAAAGGTTGAAGAGAGTTCCCCGTGTACCACTGCAGCACCTGAGCACCCAGGCCAGGAGTAAAAGAAATAATGGATTAGCATATTTATATAATCCGAGAGAAAGTCAGAGATGGTGTTCTGCACAAGCTGTGCAGCTTCATTGTGGTGTTTGATGGTAGCAGGACCATGTGCATTTGTGTATTTTACAAGTCGCTAAGCTAAATGTTGGTTCTTAGCCTCGTCATGCTGCTGATGAAAAGGGATCCCTATGGTAGTGGTAGCCCCGGGGTGGGAGAAATCAGAGAACATATAGTCTCAGGTAGGCCTGTGCCCATTACAATTATCTCTTGTAATCATCTAGAGAAATTTTTTTATTCATTTGTTAATTTATTTATAAGATTTCAATACACATTAATGAGCACACAGTAAACTTAGCAGTGCTATGCAGGCTAATTTTCAGATGTCCCAGGGGTCTACATACATAGCAGCAGCAGGTTTTTTTTGTTTTGTTTTCCAAATTAGGATCTAAAAATCATAATGAAAAAGGGATGCTATTATTATTAGTAGTAGTAGTCGTAGTAGTAGTAGTAGTATTAAGTATGTTAGATAAATCTGGTGATGCTTCCAGGAACATGATAATATGTATACATAAATACATATAGTGTCATTTATTTATATGTATTATGTACCTATGTGTTTAAGTTTTAAGGCACATTAGCCTTAAACAAAAGGTAAAGATAAACCCGTATTCGTTTACACTGAACTCCCACAGTGCTAGAATGTAAATATAGATCTTACCCCTATATAGACTGTACAGTAATTCACGTCATTCTTTTTGGTGTAAGCAGGTAAATAGAGTAATAAATGAATTTCATTTACAGTAACAAAAATATGTGGTTTTAGGAAGAACAAAATGAAAAACACGGGAACACTCGAGATGCTCCACAGGGGAAATTCTGGACTGCAGTGTCAGATGGCAGCAGCCAATTAGCAGCGAGGGGAAATAAATAAGGTTTTAGGATTGGCTCATTTCAAACCTCCCACCACTGAGAAAGGCTGATTGTGATGTCACAGGCTCGTCCACTACGCCCCCTCGTGCTGGGCGGCGTTGAGCAGCGGAGCTTCATTCCGTTTGGGTGTCTGATTGCTTTTGTAACTGCCATGTGGCACATGAGGCCTGGACGTGTGATGTGCTGAATTGTATAGTCCCTTTAATACTGAGTTTTTTGAAGGCACGAAGACTGCCTGTAGCACTGAGTGGGTTTAGCCACCTCTGCTGGACTATTTTTGTGAGGTAGAATAACTGTGGCATTAATGAATGATATCCCAACACTCTGCAGGTTTAAAAGTTCAGTTAATGTGTAGAAATATTAGTCTTCCAAAAGATTCCATGAAATCAATAAAAAGGCAGGATGTTCATCTGGCAGGAAATGAGTTTTTACTATCAGGAAAACCTCAGAATATTAAGGTTTTTTCTTCATGCTAGAACAGACAAAAAGACCAGTAGTGCCACACTAGGGCTAATTAATTACTTAAATATAATGGACTATAAATAATAAGATAAAACGTATATTCTTATTTCATTCTATTCAAGCGATTACTTTGCAAATGAATATGCAGGTCCTGTCTGAATTTTTACCTAATGATACTGATGTGTCTCAATGAAAGAGAAGAAACTGAACCAATCAGGAACTCCTCAATATCCATACTGTTAATGGTCTATATGATGATGTTTTATTCTTAGTGTGATATTTTTTATGAGCCTATTATGAATTTATCATCACTACTTAGAACACTGAGCAATTTATAATATATTTTATAACTGATATAATCAGAGCTGACAACACTAATCAGTATCAATCAAATTTATAAATATACTATTAGTGTAATCAAAACCTGAAATGCTTGCTGTATAATGAAAAATGCAATGTACCAAAATATCTCCACAATATTCGCAGAGAAGCAAATTGTGACACATCCATTTATTAAAATAACAATTACTATCCCACCATATGAAATTAGTAACATGGTTTAGCATGCACATGGTTAAGCAGATTGATTTTCCACATTGAAAAAAGAGCTGCAATGAATGTATTAACTTTGCATCATTTTGCATGAATAGAATCCATTATATCTTCTTTCTTTATGGCATTATATCTTTTCTAAATTGGTCTAAAGCAATATCATTTATTAAAATCCAATGCCTTATATTTTAGAGTGCAAGAAGCTTTACCAACAACGCAACTATGTCTAATTTTATCCGTTCAGGAGAACTTTCGATTATAGTCCTAAAATGTCACCATCTACATTCACCAAGCCTACTCTCCTTCAAACGGCCTCATATTCCTTTCGCACGATATCAGCCCACACAGTTGCACGGCGTGGGCTGCTACTGTAGCCGACTCATGCGAGATCATAGTTACCCAGGAGGTAGATGTGCAGCCCGCTCTGGGCCGCATTTCATAATAGACGACTGACTGACTCCATTCTTAATACCGCAGCCCCTTGTCTTGAAACGATTAGTTTAAAAAAGCGCTATTCGTCGCCAGGAACTGCGCTGTGCAAATTAGGCTTTGAAATTAGAGAAAATATTAATTAAACTGGATCTAATTATAAATGTGTCGGAGTAAGGAATTCGTGGCACGCAGGCTTTTACATGACCTAGAAAAGGAAGATCAAAGGAATTTTGTTCGTGGATTGGAAGTGTTCAATATTTCATGGCAGAATAAAGTTATCTTGAAAGTAAAAGGCTGCAGTGGTACAGAGAAATGGGCGGCGGTGGGGGTTCATGCACCTGGAATGAAAAAAAAACATCGTTTTGAGTCTCTTTGGGGGGGGGGGATTTATTGTCACTGGGATGTGAATTAAAAAAATACATGACAATGCCTTTATGCTCCTGTACACCTGAAAGACGCCCAAACAAAAACAAACCCCCTGGAGGATGAGCTCCAGTGCGACATGGACGTCCTCCCTCGCTCTCACTCTCCTCTCTCTTCTTCTCCTCCTCGGTGCATAAACAATTAAGAGATGATTATTTCATGATGTGACCTTTTTATGGGGTGTTTTGCACACTTAATTCAATTCTGACTGTCGGAAAAAAAGAAGAAAAAAAAAGCACAACATGCTCCCCATTGCCCTGCCTCTGCTCATGCAAGCTTTGCACTGGTAAAAATTATTGCCTAATTCAGGAGCAACACAACAACAAAATCAATACCCAAGAGTGTTGCTCACACAACATGCAGTCACTCTTAATTGCACAAAGAACGATGTGCATGTCACACGCCATCAGGGCCAATAATCCACCTTGCATTGGCTTGCTTGTTTTATTTTCTGCCAGGCAATACCTGCAGGGCTGCACAATATATTGTTTGTTAATCATTATCACAATATTGGATTTTGCAGTACTGATAAAGCAGAAGGCTGCAGGATACAAAATAGCCTCATTTTAATTGCATATTGCTCCAGTTTCCATGGGTGTGGGGATGATTCTATGCATTCATATTTCCCTAACAAAGGCAAATACTTTGCTTTAAACAAAGTAAGCCAGTTTGTGACCACATTACATTCGGGGTTCATCAAAATCTGTTCAAATTGCACAATGATAAATGAGACCAATATAATTACATTTTGGTCCTCTTTATTTGCAACATAAAAAAATTATTTGCGGTGTGTCGTGGTTTCTTTTTGCCAGTTGAAAGGAGCCAGGAGAGACGTAGCTTGCGAGAGGAATGGATTTGCCTAAATTGAGAAGAAAACTGCAAAAAAGCCACCAAAACAGAGGGCTCTATTTGACCAATATTTCAGAACAATTTTAGCAGTTACTATAAGCTGGAAAAGCAGAACACTAGGGAATACTGAGGCTCTCTATGCTGATTTACTTTAAGAGCATGAATAAATCCCCATAAACAAATAAGTAACATTTCCGTGCAATGCTAGTCCAGGTGGATTTAGTCCCAATTTCAACATTTTGTAATAACAATTATATCTGTATTGGCTAAAATCACCTCATATCTGTGCATCCCTGGTTATTATGCATGCACTGCCTGGTTGACAGTTCTGCAACACTCTGAAATCAACTATAAGCCCAGCCAGACAGGAGAAGTGTTCACTTTGACCTTTCTGGCTCTCACTAAACTCCTGACTTTAAAAAGTCATGCTGACAGCTGCATGACGCTCTAAAAGCTCTCCACCCGCTTTTCACCTGTGCAGCCTGTTGTTTTCACTGATACACTCATGTGAATTGATGCCAATTCCCTTTCAACAAATTACAACATGTGGTAGAATAACACAGATATGGGAATTCAGAAAAACTGTTCTTTCTGGTACCAGTAACACTGGGTGCAGACTTGGATTAGGGTACATAAAGCCATTTAAAGATAACCTATCAATATTAAATGCATTGGATTTCACATCAGGATCTCCAAGGTTGCACAATATTGCTGCACCCAAGCCAACTCGTTAAAAGTGAGTGCAACACTATGGATTTTGTTGTGCACTGTAAATAAATGAGCATTTAGAACTACACGATTCTAAACAGACAATAAATGTGCTGTGTGGAGTTAATATGTAAATTTCAGTAAAAACAGGAGGAGATGTCATTAAAGCAGTAAAATGGTAAAAGCACATTTGGGTTAAGTTTAATTAAAATGATCTTCATTAATTTAAACTTGTTTTAGGGTTTCAGAACAGAGCAGCTGTTTTCCAAGCTGTCCGATGGGTTTATAGTCATACATACACACACACACACACACACACACACACACAAACAAACACACACCACTACCTATACATGCCCTCATGTCTCACAATGGTGCACAACTCATCAACTAGATCACCTTGAGGTGGTGCAGAAGCACCTAGACCAGCTTAAAAAGAAGCCCTAATTAAAAAGGGCACAGTTTTTAATCAACCTCACCAAGCCGTGGTCCACAGCATCAAACATATGGAGGAATCTGATCCAAGGTCGGTCCTCTCCAGCCAATTGTCAGTAGTGAAGTTTTGTACATTTTTATACCTCACAGTAAGTCATACAGAGTCCTAAACCACATTCAAGAACTGGAGGAAGTTTGAGCGGGTGGGGAAAAGATTTATATGCAGAAATAATTTTGATGACTGCTGACTTATAGAGTTTGTTAGCAATATTGGCCTTGTAGCTCCAGTTCAGTGCAGAAATTTGTCACCACATCATTTTCGGACCAGTCAACCTCGGGTGGGCCAAAGGCAAAACTGTGTCCATTCAATTTTTTGCTGATGCATTCCTTTAATATTCTCTTAAAATCCAAACACAACTTCAAAGAGTCCAGACTACAATCCTGTAATAGCTTCCTCCCCTGCACTAGTATTTACTCTACCAGATGAATCGTAATTAGCTGAATGAAACTACAATCACCTCCACTTCAAAAGTATCAGAAGAGCATCCTGCATCTCATTCTCTGATCACTCCTCCTCAAACTGTGTTTTTTTTCCTCCTCCTTCACACAGGTTATCAATGTGTCTTTTGATTGTTGGCTCAGAAGGTGCTTCATTTATATTCCTGAGTAACAGTGGAGCCTCTGCAGATGGCAGATAGAAGGTCTTTCATACTGACCTAGGACAAGCGTCATCTCGACCATTACAAGGAACTGGTGCTAGGCCAATCTCACGTCTACGTGAAAAAAGGCAACTTCAAGCAACACTGCAGATGTGTGTGCTTACATGTGTGTGTATGTGTGTGTGCGTACGTGTATGTGTGTGTGTGTGTGAGTATGTGTTTGTGTGTGATGCGTGGGAGAAGCAGGGTCAGTCACATGGGCAGTCCCCCTTTTCACTGCAGCTCCGCTCTCCAGTGTCGAGCCCCGATGCTCCTCCTAATTCTCAGATGGCGGCCCTGACCTAGTTAACACAAAGACAGCCTCATACAAACTTGATGACGTGCTTGTAGAATACACAAAAAGTACTTTTACACCATCAACTATGGGGACATAAGTCCTTCTTCCTGTATCCCTGTTTCTATCCATCTATTTATTTTTCTCATTCCTTACATTGTTCTAAAGCCGACATGGTCTGTAGATAGATATGACAATTTAAACTAGTTCGAACTTGAGAATTGGAAGAATATTCATAATTAGTAAAAGAGATTTTTATTCTTAACTTCTTTCTGAAACGGATGTAGTTTCTGATTAGAGTTAAAAAAGAAGGTTTCTATACCAGCTCCTGATTGACCAGTACTGAAGCACACAGAATTGTCTGGACAATTGCTGCTGCTATCTGTGCTTGTGCAGCATTAATGTTTTCAAATGGTCGATACTACGTTGGATCAGTGGAGGGACAAGTGCGGTGCTCTGCACATCTCCAGCGCACATTTCTGAAGTGTCGAGCATTTGTAGCAATGCTCCTCTCTCTTAATGCAGGCAGGAATCTCAGGACACACTTTAGATACTTATATCTTTTAAAAAGTCAGAAAAAAATGATTGATACTTTTTCATATGATGTCTTCTCGTTTTGCACCAATTAGTATTATCAATATGAGTAACGATATTGATAGAGGCATCAGTATTTAATTCAGTACCATTACAGTCCTAAAGATATGGTAGAGATGAATTATCTATAAGAACAATCATGGGTTCTTTACACATTTCAGTGTCTAAAAATTTATTATCACATAAATAAGCACATACAGAGAAATCTGAGACGTATCAGTGATTTCCGATTTTACGGGTTGTTTCGTAACCCACCTGCTGTTGTGTGCAATTTCACACAGACATGCCAAAATGACAGACTCTAAAATTCCAACAGACCCCTCTCTTCTCTTCTACTCTCTGTTCTCAAGGACAAGAGTCCAAATATAGTCTTCACAGGAACATTTGCTATTGGGATGAAATACTGTACCGTCTGTCGCAACCAGGATGTTTCAGCTGACCATTAGCGTAACACAATAAAGGCATAAAATCTGATGTTCAACAAAAGTGCAGGACATCACAGTGATCATGTGAACTGCAGATTAAGATTCAAATAGTGTTGAATAGCATTTTCTGGTGCATGTTAGAGTATTCTTTACGCAAATAGCATTAACAATTATACCATAAATATAGGTTCTTACAACAAAGCATTTTTATGTTTTTTATGAAATTTCAAATTATCACATGACTTCTGATATGATGCAGTATCACAAATGTTTGTTTATTTGAGACGAAGTATATTTGTTTATTTGGTAGTGAAATAAAACATAACTGGTAACCGCTAAGCTACTATGTATCCACTCACAACCTTTAATAGATGCATACAGTGAAACAAAAAGGAAATTATTTATTCATATATAAATACATGATTTTGTGATGGACCTTTTATAACTATATTTTACAGCCTAACTTGCTGCATCACATTCCTTGATAATGTGCTTGTGATAATGACAAAAGTATTGATTTGACCTGTCATTTACTATACAAACATTTACAGTTAATGATCAATTGTCCAATAAGCAGATATAACTCACTCACTTATTGTGTAACACCAGTCAGTTAATTACAAGTTTTGATTTTGGAAAAGATTTTCCTCAGCCAATGTGACCTAAGACTTGTTTTCTTTACTGTCACATGTGACATAAATGTATTTGGGAAAGCTTATACTTTGGAAACAATCATTAGTTCCAATAACTGTGACCAAACAATTAAATAATATTTGTGATGGACTCAAAACAACAGAGTACAGATTTATAAACAGATGAACACAAAGGACACAACTCAGTCCTTGCATGGGACTTTTCTGTGTTGGCCTAGGAGCTGTCCAATGTGCTGAAAATTAAGTCAAACGTTTTCTTAGACCTGTCCAGTACATATTACAAATCTGATGGCCACTTTTTGTATTTTTCATTGTCCAAAGATGACCGACAAATATCTTGTGACACATTCACATTGAAAGCCTTGAATTGAACCATCTGCCAATATGCCACGGCATTCTTTGAATCCCTCAGTAGCACAGCAGCACATATCCACTGTTCAATTGAATACGCCGGTTTTGAACACGCGTTTGTGTTGAAAGGTGAATCAGCTTTAAATGGTTCTCTCTGGGCCCTCAAATTGGAGACAAACTCTAAGAGCAGTTTGCCAGCAATCTAAACACATTGCAGTGGCTTTGATGATAAATACATTATTGTTGCTTTGATAATAATTTACCCTGATGAATCAAGCACATTAGCAGATCACAGAGGGGCACCCAGATTAATTAAATGGCTACCAAGCAGCAGCTTGAACATCAGTTATAATTTAGAGCCAGGAGACTCTTTTTTTTGTTGCTCTGGCTATAAGACAAGGTCATTTGACCTTTTTGGATGCAGTCAAAGCTGTGTATGCACGTGTGTGGGGAAAGTGGCAAAAATAGAATAGTATACAGTCTACTAAACAAGTATTTCATAACAATGGACTTAAACCTACATTAACATTTATAAAGATTAATTCCAACATATATAATTCCAAAAGTGTTGTAACACTTTCTTGGGTGAAACTGGCAAATTATGACTTAATGAATGAATCTTGTTGGAATAAAACAATAAATAAGCTTATTTTAGTCATTTTAGCCAACAATGTGTTATGAAATCTTAGAAAATCTCATTTCAAGAAGTATCAGGAAAAATGACATTTAATCTATATAAAGGTGTCATGAGACATTCTATCCAAAGCTTGTGGGAATAAGTGTTTGTAAATGTAGCTTTATGGTGTATAAAGGCTCATTCCAGCAAGGATTATTTGTCATAAAATTGCTCTCTGTGTTAAAAATGGACTTATAAATGGGTCGTAAAACATTCTGGGGTAAAAATGACTAACATAGCCTTTATAAATAAAAATAACATAAAGTCATATTTAGAAAGGCTTAATCCAAGTATCTGTGGTCATAATAATCTAGTTTCACCCAAGAAAGTGAGTGACATTTTATAAATGGTGCTGGTTGGAATGAGACGTTATAAATGTTTATGTGGATTTATGTCAGTTGTCCTAAATACATTTTTCTAAATGTGTCAAAGAGAGTTCACAGCCTCATATGAGGACATCATGTTTTGGCATTACGCAGGTTAGGTCCAGTTCTGCTCCTGAAGAGCCAGTTCCAGTGTCGAGATTTTTCTACTCAAACTCACCCGCCTCAACACATGTGTCAATTGCCATGTTCAGTGAAAGTGTCTGAGGAGTGAGACTGATACACTGTGCTGGAAACTCACCCTTCAGGGCTGGAATCGGGCGTCCCTGCATTATTGTATCATGTTAGAACTGAGGCCCTAAAAAGAAGACAGACTGAGGTGCAATCTTGTGGCATCAGCAGCCCAATATATACAGTAAAACCCCAACATTCGCAGTGGTTACTTTCTAAGAGCCCCTGTGAATTGTGAAAAAATTGCAAATTTATGATGTGAAAAGAGAAATGCCTAAAGATGGTGATTTTTTTAAGTGTAAACCATAAATATGCCCCCAATTATGGTCCCCAAACACTTTAATTTTATTTCAAATAGAATTATTTACCATTAAAGGTAATGTAAAGGTATATCCATATCTGTACAGTAGAGTATACAATGAACAGCTGTCCCCCACAGTGCTAGAATGTAAAATATGTTGGCCCTAAATATAGCCTGTACTGTAATTCGTGCGCACATGTTTTCTGCTTGTGATTCATGCATGTGAGGTTTATCTTAAAACAACTGCTTATATGGAAGTTCCCCCAGTTTGTGTTGATGTCAGACGACATGCTGAGCTTTGTTTGGTGTCCCTATGTCACATAGAACCCAACTAATGGTCATTTAAAAACAGGTAATAATAATAACCTCTATTGGTTTTTTAAAATGGTTTCACACACCAGTGCCCACATTTCCTCTATTTTAGGTCTGAACAACATGGGAACTGAGGAGGAAGACAAGTTGGTGGTGGGGCTCTGGAGAGCAGTAGAGCCAACACTTAGTTTTAAGGGTTTACAAAATATGCATTGGTGTTTATTTGCAAGCATAAATGTTTGTCGCTCTGATATATCTGAAGTGATTTACTGTTACACACATACACCATCTATGACCAGGATACTGGGGCACGGCAGACACCAGCATGTCATTTGCAACAGAAGAGGTGGCAGAAATGAATTATCCACTAAAATATTAAAAGGTTTTCTTCCTTACACACTTCAATGTCTAAAGAGGACCAAAAATTAATGAGCTCATAAATTATCACCCGTGGACATCTGAGAACATCGCCATATCAGATACCTGCTGCTTCATAACCTGTCCACGACATTAGCGTAGTCAATGGTAGCATAGTACAGCACATATCTGGAATCATCTCTCTCTCTCACAATATAGTCTGTTTGAAATTCAGTTCATACTGTTTTACACAAAATACTCAGTGCTGTATGAAATGATGAGATGTGTTTCTGAGCTTGCAAAATGAACTGTTTTCAGCCTGTCATAGTAAAGAAAAGTGGACATATTTTGACCAAAAAAAGATGGTGGATTGTTTGGTTATTTTCAAAGGGTCTGTATTCCCAGGCTACACTGAATTGAAGGGATGAATATGAATTTGAGAATATGAATCTGAGTTGGAGGGATGAATATAAATAATTCTAATGCTGTTCCAAACAGATACGAACACATATGAACGCACATGAATATACAGAACCCTTTATTTTAATACATGTATTGGTTAAAATTGTAAACAAACACTGAAACGTTATTATATGTTTGTTGCCACAGCCTATTTTACAGATGAAATGTTACAAGAAACCAACCAGTATCAGATTTCATTAACCTTCTGTGAGTTCTCATCCTCTTGTAATTAAATCTCTGTAGATTCCCTGGACCAATAACATTATTGCAGAACCAGTTCCTGTCCTGGAGTCCAGTGTCCCGCAACACTTGGTGATTTTCCTCCTCAAATCAACTCTCCTGTTAATTGGCAGGTTTAGTGAGTGTGTTTGAGGGAGGGAACAACCAAAGTGGACTGGAACTGGACACCTCTGCATTAACGTAACTGCTCAAATGAGGATAGACAGACAAGAACAATATAAT
>JBBKCR010000036.1:144239-154383 GCA_037577295.1 Ladigesia roloffi | reverse complement strand
CTATCTATCTATCTATCTATCTATCTATCTATCTATCTATCTATCTATCTATCTATATATATATATATATATATATAGACAGACATGTATATCTGTTCACATTAACTCACTGAACAGGCATATTTTTTTCTTTACTACAGGATGTTTTTTTTTCTGAAACTGATATATGTTTTTATTTATATATATCTTTGATTAACTTTGGACTATTTCTATTGGTTTATTATTTGTGTAATTGTTGCCCTTCTAAATGCCAAGATAATGTACAATAATAAGTCAGAAATGGTGAACAATATTTTGGATGGGTTGGATTTTTTCTGAACTCCTGTACAGGACGTTGTCCAGGGTGTTCATTTAAACTGTGTATAATTTACTCACGGTACAGTTTTTGTCTTTCAATGCATTGATCGTGAATAATATTGCACAGACAAAAGCTGCACATTGAACATTTGTGTATACCGGCACATGCCTGTTAGAGACGCAGAACACAAACACACAGACTCTCTCTCTCTCTCTCTCTCTCTCTCTCTCTCTCACACACACACACACACACACACACACACCTCATCGACTCTGGTGGAATGCGCGAGAACACACGAACATTTGCATGCATGGGGCTACATGCAGTGGCGAGAAAGATCATCCTCTCCCTCTTTTGAAGCTCCAGTCCAAACCAGCGTAACAGCACCAGAATCACAGGGGCTGCCGTGTCCCTCGCAGACCCTCCGAGGCCAAAGCGGGCCACGTTCGGACATCAGCATTTGTGGGTTGTTGACGTGATGTGACAGCCCAACTCTAACTCACCAAATCCTGTATTTTGGGCCATTTTCCTGCCTTACCCATTTACAATGGTTCAGTGGAGATTTCTTTATTTCACCACAGACAATGGTCCCTTTCTTTATAGCGCCTCTCTCTCTCTCCCTGTCTCTCTCTCTCAAACACACACACACACACGCACGCACGCACGCCCGCGCGCGCCTGCAGACGCACGCACACTCGCTCACTGTCGCGCGCATTTTGATGGTAATTAATGACATCAGTGAGAAGCGAGGGGAAAGAAAAGCGAGGTGCGTTTTGTTTGCCTCGCGGACCGTGGGAACCCCGAGGCTCTCTAGGGTGGCGAGTCAGGGGGCTGGAACAATACTCACGCTGTCGCCTTTCACCCAAACACCCCCTCTTTCCACTCACACACACACACACGCTCCCTGAGAACCCCCCCTACTCCACCTCATCCCACTCCAATCACTCCTCCCTGTCCTACATTCTCCCTCTTCCTCTCTGTATGTTGACTGCCCTCTCTCTGTCTGTAACTGCAGTACAGCACATCCATATGTTGTCTAGCAGGATAAATGTTTGCACCAGCTTTGTTTTGGTTTTGCGTTCTAGCTTACGAATAATGGGATCTTAGGCTTGAGGCTATCACATCAGCATTCTTGCATCCTCGCATGCTCAGCCAAAACTGCTAAATCGCAGTTTAGCTCTTAACATTTATAGATTCCACCTTCCTCAAGCTGCTTTTTAGATAATTACTGCAACTTTGAACTTTCCAGCCCTCTTGTACCCACAGTTACAGCCAAGTCCTCCCAAAGCTCTCAATGACATTGCGTTCCCATTCAAGGAAACACATTCTCACAAGTAGGTACCCATACACACATTAGCTGCGTTAAACGTTTGTGAGATGTAGGAGGCAATACAACACTCTGGTTCTGAAAGAATGTGTAGCTGCTTTAAAAGAATTGACTAAAATGGGAACAGGCCAGAAATAATCTGCACTATTACCTAATCATATATACCTCTGATAACTAGAGAGAGAATTTAACTGAGATAACCTTGGATTACAAGTAGCAAAAAATCCAACCAACACTGGACTTTAAAAATATACTTGTTTGAGCACCTGCTGGTGTGGGTCCAGAACTTTTTGTACAGAATTATCAGTGAGTGAGGTCCAGGTCAATGACGTGGTTTTCCTATAAGAAGAACAAAAAGGTCAACTGTCTTGTCAAACTCAGCTGTGAAAAAGGCCTGCTGTGTTCCACAGTATTAGTCACTTTCTGACCAGGCTTTTGACTGGAGGATCAGGACTTACATCAGCAAATGAGTCCAGTCTAAACCCGTCCCTTTCTTTTCCCTCTCTTTCGCTATATTTTTAGCTCAGCTCCATCAGGGCTGCACATCATAGCTGTCAGTCTGATCCACAGTGTGATTTCGTCCATGGCGATAGGAGGAATTGAGCATGTCAATCAACAGCTGGTGGTGGTAAGGTTTAGTAATCACCTCTCTCTTCACTTGATAGTCCACAGGAGGAGAGTAGGCCTTCTCCATCGGCAAGTTCTTTAACAGCAGGGCCTGCAGACTGCAACATGGCACCTATGTAATCACCTTTCACTGCTGCTTAATGGCACTTCCCTCTTCAGTGCTATGTCAATAGCCATAATTAGACCCTTTCAGAGGCTTTGTCACTGCTGTCATTTAGACGCTATGATATACAAAAATGTTTTTTTTTTGCTCGAAAACATTTTTCTAAGAATAGGTTTCTTCCACAGCTTACTCTTAATATGCTTTTTATAATGCCTTCTACAGTGTTATTTCAGCCATCATATGTGATCATATCAAATCACACTGTGCGACATGAATCTAATAGGTGGGCATGACTTGCGCTTTTGTGATTGTGCTTTTTATGAGTGTGGAGAAAAATCCACAGAAGCGGCGATGTCCCGGTGTCTCATGTACCTGTGTTCCTTCATTTCCATGCTGTTTGGATTTTGCAGGTCAATAAATGTCATTTTATGCTGCATTCTTATTGATGTAGGTCACAGCAGAGCACACACTCTGAGACAGTTGTCCCAAATTTCACAGGTTGTCTTTGGTTGCCTTGACGATGGCAATCTTTGAACCTCTCTCACTATAAAACATAGGACCACCGTTTTGGAGCCATGACCAAAGGAATCGCCAGGAGTGTTTCACAATTGTCATCTTTTGTCTTGGAATATTCCAAAATCCAATTTTGTCTCCCGGGCATAAGAGCAGAAGGAATGCAGCAAAGTTAATGGAATCGCCATGCTTGTGACAAAATAGGTGCACTATGGATCCTTAGAAATTCACTCTGTTACAATAAGTCATAAAGAAAACCTAGTCCATACGTTATTTATAATAGGTCAGTCATATTGCAATGAAAGTACAAAGTACCAAAACATTGACATTGGAACATGAAATATGCATCCCAGACCAATACCATTACTGTTTTGCTTGGCTTCTCTTTGCTTTCAAACACGTCCTTGTCGAAACTTGCTCTGCACATAGCTTGGTTATGTTACCTAGTTACAATAATCTGTGTACAGAAACAAAACAAACAATGTCTCACCCTGACTGTTGTAGTTATAGATTGAGTTTTCTCTTGTTGTGTTTGGTTCAAAATGATAGGAAAATGATCGTATGTTCTCTAAAATTCCTAGGATTAGACACCATTGATGTTCTCTCACATTCAGATGAATGAATCTGTATATGTCTAGTACCAGTCTAGTTTACACAACACCAGCAAGATTCCCACACAATGACTTTTTAACCTTCATGTCTGGAATCTAATGCCTGGGACATGAAAACTCCCCAGTATATCTGAGTCAGACATTCGTGTCTATACCAGAGAATGAAACCTGACTAGACAGTGTCTACGAGACATTCAAGAGAGGAACAATGCACCTGCTCCACCCATCTTCATCTGACACGCCTCATACTGGAATTTGGTGGGTGTGCGTTCCCAGGCGTGCATTATATATTCTTCCTGAGGGAGTATGCCCCTGCTACCCCTCTATGGTGGAGTTATAGTGTAGTAGTAAAGCTCTGGGAACCCCCAGCATTGCTCCCACAGGGGCCTGGGGCCCCAAAGCACTCTTCACGGCACGGCATGCGGTAGTATGAATAAGCATGTAGTGATAAATGGGGCCAGGCCCAGTCTTGAATGTGATCCATGGCCAGGACACAATGGTCCCCAGTCCTCTTGCTTTATGGCTCTGGTCTGTGAGTATGCAATGGCCTCAATGCCTGTTCTGATTTAGATGCATGGGAATGGACCAGCCTCTGTCTGCCCTAGACATTCTCTGTCTACCTGGGTGGGTTTATGTCTCTTTGAGGGTCTATAGATACTTAATGCTGAAGCACATTCGGCTGGGGTATTAAAGGATGAGAATTATGTTAGTATGTCTTCTAAATTTACATAACCTACCATGGTCGAAGTGACAAAAAACAAGAATAGCAGTGATTACAAATACAAACGGCCATCCTTCCCCTGACTACACAGAAATTCGCGGCATGCTTTTCAGACAAAAGGGGAGGTGATGAAGTTGGCCCTTCCCATATTCAGCCTACCACGTTCAAATGCATCACTGGTGCAGTGCCACCCAGGAGCTGCAAGGCCCCGTCCCATGTGAGATACACAACTGGCCCGTCCGTCAGGGGCTGTTAGGAGAAAAAGACGTCTGGACCAGCTCAACAATGCCGCCAGACTGCAAAGCATGCACTCCTCTGCTCGCCATCCTGCCTAGCAACCACTGTCAAGTGATAGAGAGGCTTCATCCCTAGCAACAGGAACCAAGAGATGTTGAGGCCTCGCACCTTAGCAACAAGGTCCCCCTGCAACTGAGAAAGGAGCTTCTCTGGGCAAGCCTGAAAAGACACAACACACCCCCGCCCCCACTCTTTTTTTCTTGGTGTGAAGTTCATGTGATGGCTCAGAAAAGAGGAGTTCCCTCCCCCCTCTCAGACACTTGTCGAATGGAGAAAAGAAAGGCGGGCAGATACTTGGTGGATAAGATCATGACTAATCTGTTGTTCTTCACCACCAAGATCCGACAGAGGCTCTAAAACAACTTCAGTAGCACATACAGATGCTTAGGACTGCCTGAAGCTCGAGGGAAGAATGGGGCGGGGGGGAGTGAGTGGGTGGAAGGATGCAAATCCTTTATTCAGAGCAGGAAAAAACAAGGGATCTTTCGGGCAGGAAGAGACTTTACTCGCTGTGTTCTTGCACAAACTTTGTATTTGCATAGAAAGTGAATTCATCTGAGCCTGGGGTCGTCAACTACATTTGTCCAAAGGCCAGAGTTTTTCTCAGCATTCACTGTGAGGGACAGATGCTCTTCTAAAATAAAATATGATAAATAATGTATCTTAAGTAATATATTATCATTGGATAAATACATTTTCCTTCCAATTTTCTGTTATTTTTTAACCTCTGCCAGTGTTAACTGACTCTTATAACCTATACTGCAGCAAACTACTAGGGGATAATCAGAAACTCAAGATAAGCCAGGTTCATCCACTGTCCTCAGAGAAGAAAAACAGTGATTCATGCTGCAGCATCCATTACAAATTCCTGATATACACACACATATCAGTCTTAACTCAGTACAGTTGGAAGTAATTTCCGTGCACAGACTACTGACAGATTGAAGGCTTGTTTCATTTAATTTGATTATGAAAAAAATAAATGTAGGAACGTAATTTTCACTTCTGACTAGGCTATTCCTGATTCAGTAATATCAGAGAAATGTGAATATAAGGAGAACTCCCACTCTCAGAACACTTCCGTTGGCAAGTAAAGAATTTAGCTATCTAGCTCCATAGACATCCATTCTTTTTTTCCATTGGGGGCTGGATGTGGTCTGCGGGCCGCCAGTTGACGATCAATGATTTAAACCATTTGACACAATCTAAGAATGTATATATGCCTTCCCTTAGAAAAGTTTCCTCCTTTCTGCCACTTCTATATTTTCCTTCTTACAGTTCCTACTAATCATTACCACTGAAGGGTTTGCTATTTTGTTAAATGAAACTGTCGACATTTGACTATGCAATATGTGGAATATGGTCTTGTAACTGCAAAGTCAAAACATATAACATCACATCAATGCGCCACCATCTTAAGCCAGAAGTCACCTATTCCCATCTTCACCAAACGAGGAATCATTTCACCTCCTCTGCAGTTCATGCTCACTTTGATCAGATATATAAGTAAAAATAAGTATAGTAACCAACATATACACAGCAAACAGTGAAATGAAACTGTGTGGTGCAACACAAGGAACACCAACATCACAAAGTGGGGGTCATGTAAAACTCAAATAAAAGGCAAACATTTCCAACAAGCTCTGATAGGTGAAGCTTCACACACAAGCAAACATGATCTTGGTTGGTGAGGTGGGTCTCATCTTGCCCATTGCTTTAAAATACACAACCAGGTGGTGGAACAGAGGGAAAACAGCAGTTCTTTCCTTCTTCCTTTTGTCCCACTGCCTGCAATTCCCAGCTGTCCCTATCTGAGTCCTTAAAGCCTCTCCTCCCTACTTTTCTCCCTTCTGTCAGGTAGCAGCCCCTTTTTTCTCTGACCACTGAAGGAAGATAATGCACGCCTGTCTCTGTCAGTTAACTGAGGGGATTGATTAAAGGGGCCTGCCAATCAGTTTATTCCAATCAATTAGTCCCCATTTGCCCAGAGCCCTGGCTTAGGCAGAGCGTGCCATAATCAGCAGTTCCACCTAGTCATTAGCTGTAATTCTAGCCTTGATGTGGCTTCAGCTCCTCATTCATAGGCTCTGCCTTGACTAGAGGTGGGAATATGGTGCAAGGAGGAAGGAGAAGGCTGCTCTCCCTTTATATAGAGCAGATGCCATTCCTCTATTGAATCTATCCATCTATCCATCATCACCTCTAGATCTCTGGGGTTGAGAGCAGGCCTAAGGAACAGAGGAACAATCTTGAGAAAGGAGGTGTGAGCCAAGCTGGTGGACGTGTTAATGAGGGGAGAGGAAGTTAAATTTGCACGGACGAAAAGTAGTACGCATCGAGATTACACCACAAGCATTTCTCACTATGACTTTATGCAAGGGGCTCAGTCATCTCTGTTCTATAGACTTCAAATGCAGATCCCCTTTTGAGTGCTTAGTAAGTTTCCTCTGGTCCATCACATGGTTGAACACCTCTTCCTTTCTTTGCTCCTTAACTTGTCAATCAAGCTTGGCCACTGACTGAAAAGGCAAATAATCAGCTTTCAAATTAGTCACCATTATACAGAGTCCCCTTATGTCCCTCCTACTCCCTTTCATGCAAGGCCCAATGCAGGTGGATCCTCTAATTAGATGAATCTTTAGTCAAAGCCCCTCACGCTCCAACCCAATTGTTCGATCAACGTTCCTTCCATTTTGGGCTTGATGCTTCTACTTTTGTGACCAAATCAACAAGACCTGTGCTTCCAATAAATCACTTGTTTCTACAGACACATACAGGCCTGCTTTAGTCATTGTCCGTGGGGTCATGCTCCTGTGGACCAGAGCTGTTGACCCCTACAAATGGATTCATGTCACATTGAGAAGGACTTGATTGGGATTTAACAAGGGCCAAAGTTCTTGGCCTGAAAGGATGATGAATGAACATAAAGAAAAAGTAGAGACATAAGGAGATGTTTGAGAAAACCAACCCATGAGGGACTGGAAGGAAAGGGGTTTTTAATCCGAGGACTTGTGCAGGGAATTTGCATCAAGGCAATGCATGCCTTCAATGAATGTGTTGCTATAAGAGAAGTCTTTTTGAAAAGTGTACTGTAGGAAGTAGGAAGCGTCTGAAGAGAACATTTGAGAATAGTGGAAAAAAGTGATATAATTTGATCATATCCCCCTGATGAATCCATTGAGATTTCAAGGTTTGCCTGGGTTGGCAAAACAAAAGAATGATTAGCATGTTCATAATATGTTTATATAGTACAGATAGTAGCCTTTTTTCGCATGTTGTGCAGCATTACTTATGATTTTCCTTGTGATCCTCCTCCATTTTGTCAAATGCTTCTTCTTATCTGCTTTGGAATTACTTACTCTATCTGTCTCATGAAGCTCATTGAGCCATTTACAAATAGAGATCAACCCCACACTCTTTGCAAAAGCAACTAAAAGTAAATGAGAGTCACTATCAAACCCTAAGTAGTAACATTTTAGGACAGAACAACCATGTACATGGACGATTCTGTGTAAAAAGATCTATTAGCCCAGATGTACCAATCATACTGCACCAATCAACTCCCCCAAGTGATATAATTATCAGGTCAGGGGGGGTAAGGCTGGTGAATAAAAGACACCACCTTTCTCCCACCCCCTACTCATAGCCCACCATTATACCCTACCAACAACAGACCAATTTGTCCGCGAGGCCCCTTGTGCCCACACTCCCTGCCGAGTTATTTAGCTCCTCTCCTGCACTTCAATGGCAGGTACTGATTAGAGGGGCTGCAATCTCCCTCCCCTTCTCCAAAAAAGAGAGGAAAGAAAGAAGAAAAAAAACTAGCCCCCTTCATCCAGGCAATCTTTAATCTGATTACAGGTTTTCTACAGCTTTTCAGACAAGACCGGCCTTGCGGAACAATGGCAGACCAAGTGGTTTCACACACAGCCTCTGAGCTATGTGATCCAAGTGTGGAAACTCGCGGCACTCTCCCTCCACCGGTAGTCCCTTTCAGGTTGGACTATAGCTGGGTCAGCCCACCTGCCTGCCTGCCTGCCCCCTCCTCTCACACGGGGTCAGGACATTTCAGGGGGAGGGGGGAGGATTAATGAGGACATCTCTGTTACAGCATAAACTCGGTTTTTTCCTCTCTTAACCAGCCCTTTTTCCCCTCTCTCCATCCCTTGCAGACTTGTTTGATTTGGAAGAGCAGATCTAACCCTGGCTCTGTCCCTCTCACCCAATCAGCTCAGGATATCATCGTCCCCTTCCAACCCATGGGAAAGCACTGGAAAAATCACCCCTCAATTTTTTTCTTCCCCTCTTGTCTGACTTTCTTCCTATGAGGCTTATAAATTGAGAAATCCTCAAAGAGCCTCTGCAGGACACGGAGGCTAAGCTAATGAATGGGAACCGTGAGTCCAATTCAGGGGGAAAATGGAAAGGACTAATGGAGATTCACTGGGTCAGATAGAAAAAATCAGCCATCAGCTGAAATTGTTTCATTCAAAGGAGAAAATTATCATGTAAAATTCTTTGTGGTTTGGGCTTGTTTAGGAAATACGCAAGCTTACAAATATATTTCCAAGCCGAATTTTCCTGGTGTGCCGCAATTTTGATCATAGGTCTGCACCCTGCTACAGAAAACGCAAACACACTTTAAATTATTTTAGGCCTGCAATTCAATGTCTTTAGACTCTGTAGACTAATCAATAAAATCCAAGTTTAACACACCTGCTCTTCATCCAGTTTCTTTATCATGAACCTCTCAGAAATATAATTTCTTATTTCTCCTGTGTCACTGGAATTGAAGGTGATTATTTAACAAAGCAGGTATTTGTTTTGAATGATCTAAGACACTGCCAGTTCAGGAACTACTCATAGATGGATGTAATCTGCTCACAAGATGGCTGTGGGACATTTAAAGACCATATGTGTATTTTAAGTTCATTAAATGTCATGGGGATTGATCAGGAAATGACCCTATTGACCCTTCTTGACCTCTCTACAAGGGGTTCATTTCCATAAGAATAGTAAAATTGAGTGTGACCAACAGGCCTCCATTAAAACATGACCAGCACATTTAGAAGAGAACTTTACTAAGAGCAGGTGTGTTAAACTGGGATTTTATTGATTAGTCTGAGAGTCTAAAGACATTTTTATTATGTCAAAACATGGATTTGATTTATTTATTGATTTATAGAAATTCAAGATTCTTTATATGTCATTTACACAGTTATACAAGTATAGAGCAATGAAATGCTCCCCAAATCATACCAAAGGCTATGCAAAATTTAAAAATAGAGAAACTAGTTTTAAGATGACTTAAAGTGACAAAAAAAGATAGTAATGAGCAACGAAATAAATTAAGGTAGAAATATTCTATTTAATAAACAATGAGAAGTGAAATTTTCACATTGGGCAAAGGTACGTCTGAAATGAGCTTATTGTGATAAAAGAAAAACTGTACAAGACAGACATAGACATACTACATAATTCTACAAAATAAACATCTGAATATTTACTGTACATGTGCAATGGCATTTATATGTATGATAAAGTGCAGGGTGCCATATTCTGTATATATATTGTTGTGGCAGAATTAGCATTTATTAAGGGTAATTCTTCATATCTTTGTGTTATTAATAATTGTTATTGTTTTATT
>JBBKCR010000036.1:104907-119783 GCA_037577295.1 Ladigesia roloffi | reverse complement strand
AACAGGCCTTTACTGAACACACTGGGGCTTAAAATTGGTTTCTTAAAGTTGCCAACCAAGTATTAAACACAGGCATACGAGATTAATCAAAAGAACAATACTAAAGGCTGATCTATAAAAAAGGGACTTTTGATTTTAAAGTGATCCCACCCAATTTACACCTGGTCACTTCTTGTGACCTGTATCTGGACTGTACTAATTTACACTTGGTAGTCAAATGCACCGCTGGTCAGTTAGACTGAAATCCGATTAGTAGGTAGCGAGTATGCAGTCAGCTCAAACACAATGATCAATCAGCTGTGCTGCTCCTCATTTTTCTGTTCTATTAAAAAAAGTACAAATCTACAGAATGACATGCTAGTGTTTATAATGATCATCCTGTTCCATTGCTGTCATAAGCTATGTGTGATAAAACACATTATTTTGGGAAGACAGTGAAAAAGTTTAAGACTGGAACTTGGAGCAGCTCATCCTGAGTGGGATACCGTATTAAATGACGCTCACATCAGGAGTGATCATCACTGAATGATCTTAGAGCCCTGATTTTAGCTTGCACACTTACTGATGCAAATTTAACCCATAGCAATGGGTATTTTCTTCACATTCACTCAAATGGTGCGCAGTTCATGAAACCAGAGCCTCACACACAGAATGCAAATGATTTTACTTTCAGATGATGATGGTAATATTAAATAATGGAGCTTTGGAATGCAGCGTAAATCAAAACTTACTGTTTCAAAGCAAAGCCGGAGTGTTTGGAGGGGAAATTACTGCAAATTAAAGCCCTTAAAAAAATTATAACCTATGCCCCAATATAACCAATATTTTATATTTACCACCACTGTCTCATAACAGTATAATCAACATATATAATGACCATGATACTTTGTTACAAAAATATATGGTAATATTAATGTTAATTATACTGCTATGGGCCAGAGACTCCATAGTGGTGCCACTCTGTTTACAAGCTCTATGCAGCCTGACTGGCAGTATGTATCCAGCAGTGATTTCTATGGCCAAGGTGAAACAGCATCCAAATGAACAGATACAGAGTTATAGAGCCTAATTAAACACGGTGGCTGAAAACAATATTTTACTGCCATACAAGCCCATGTGTCCGTATCTCCTGTGCCAGTGGAAAACCTACAAGCCTGCCTGTCCACCTGCATGTCCAACGTGTCCAACCTGGCAATAAACCCATTCATCACACCATGGACATTCTGTTACACATGACAAAAATCAAGCCTGACAATCATTTTCAATTCTTGTTTTTTGACACTTTCATTACTGACACCTCCTCTCCAATTCCCTCCCTGAGCTAAAATAACCACACTGGAGGCATCAGCTGCCCCAAGGTTTGAGCATTTCTACAATTCCTCCACTCTTACATCATTAAAGGACACTGCTTGCTTGATAGATGTCTGCAGGAGGGCAGTGCCGATCAATACTGTCTTTTTAAGACTTAATTTTTCTTTTTGAGAGTATCAAAAACAACAGATATAATAAAATTATTCAGTTATAATTGTATCTATTTAATTATTCGATGTAATGATGGCAATTACAAGATTTGATATGTATTTACTGCTAAAAAGCCACAAATAAGCTCGATGGACCGTTGTCATCTGACTAGTTCCCCACCAAAGTCAATCAATGCCACAAACTGTGAGAGTGTGAAGGTTAACATTTGCGTTCTTGAGGTGAAACACAACTGCATCTTTTCAAACTGCTTTCAGCACATTTATTATTTCAACTATAAAACACACACAATGACAGTAATTACAAGGCTGTCAGGTCTATAAACATCAATGCTTTGATGTACAGCCCTCATTTCTGGAAGAGCCTAGTTCTAAAAGTTAATCATTCAACAGGGACATTCAGGCCTAAACTGGACAGGCTAATTAAATCTAATCAAAAGACAATGCACAAATTTTCGCCGGAGATTTTCCATTACTGTGTGCACAACAATGAACACAACTGGCATTGACGTAAGTGCTAGGCTTCATAATGTGGTGTCAGGTTGAAAAGAAAAACTAGAGTATGAGGAGGCAATCAAGACAAACCTCTAATGCTTATAGTGCTATTAAAACTCCGTCCCACCATTTTCTGAATACTTGTCAACTTTGGCAGTCACAGCTACAGCCAAGTACTGTCAATTGTTTTTTTCGATCTCTCCCACCAGCCTGGAGGAATCCTCTCTTCCATACAGCATTCATCTGTTGTACCATTCTGTTGTACCTTCATTACATCAGTAGCTTTTCCAGCACAAAGCAAAGAACTGGCAGGCCACTTTAAAATTCGAATGTGGTCTTTCTTGCACATATTGGGCTGCTGTTTCACCACCAGCAGCCAACAGATCCTTGCTCTTCTAATGATAAATATATTGCTGGAGCGCTCCCCTGCTCTATTAATGCCACCCATAAAAGACAGTCCAGGCAAAAACCATAAACAAGTTGGACTAGCTTTAGCAGTGTCCTTGAATAATGCAGTTATGGGGTCGTTAGAGACTTGCAGTGATAGCAAAGATTTTACTATATGCTTAATTTCTTTTGTTTGCAACACCCAACAGCTTTAGGAACTGAAAGAAGCTTAACAAGATGCAAGAGAGGAACCAAGCAGAGTGAACCTCAGGCACTCGCTCTGAAGTGATTTGTTCTGAAATATTCAGTATGTGTATCTTTCAAGTGTTTAAATTCAGCACCGACAGATTTCAAATGGGATAACCTGTACATACATACTATCGTGAGGAAAAAACTGGATATACCACTGAAAAAAATAATTTGGATGAATCCAAATTATCAGACGAAGCTCCGTATGCTGGTGGTGCTGAAAGCTGAGAGGCTAAAACATTTGTTCATGTTTCTTACATTTATTATACTCAATATAACAAAGATAAGACGGTTTGACGAGCAGAAAATACTTCGCATACAAAGCAATAAGGGGGAATTCAAGACTTTTGCACAGCACTGCATGTGGGTGTCCCTATTTACAATGTTTCCCCACAAAATCGCGGTTCAGAATTCAGTCTAATAATTGTTAGTGGAAACCACGGAAACCACAAATATCCTCCACACTATTTTTGCTTTTTGTAGCAATATATAATTTTTCTTGTATTTTAGTGCTAAATTATTAAGAAAATTTACTGAACTAATTTTGTAATACATACATTTTTACATAAATTCAGAACACAAAGCGCGGGTCAACCATGTATATATATATAAACATACAGCAGATTTCCTGGCACATGTATTTTGTGAACCGAAACTCCTTGTTGTAGCCAGTTCATTTTCATTTTTAGTTTTTCATTTACAGTTTTTGTGGAGTACAGTCCTTTTCATATAAAGTCACGTGACAAAGGTCATGTTCCTCTTTTTGTTCCCACTCATAACAGCAAGACACTTGAGCTAGGGTTTCTTAGTCTCAGTTGCTCATGTTTGTTTTTTTTCTTCACTACCATCTGATTCAGCTATTAAGCAGTTTCTCATGAGCCTCATGAGCTTTGGAGATAAACACAAGAAACATGTGATAAATTATGTCACACCATGTATTTATGAGTATGCAATGGGAATCACTGTGGCAGAGCTACAAGTGTACAATAGTGGGTGCTGCCAGGGGCCAAGAGATTGAGAACGGGAGGCCTTTTTTATTTTAAGTGTTTTAAGTTAAGTGACTTTACAGGGTAGTCTATATTTGTGTTTATAGAATAGTCTATTTTGTACGGAGACTTTTTTTTAGTTTTCATTGATTTTATTTAGACTTCATATTATATATTGTTTTTGTCATTGTGTCTCTGTGTGTCTGTGCAGCAATAACATTTTCTCATGGATCAATAATGTTTCCTTTTTCTGAATAGTGCTTAAAACTGGACATCTCTAGCATCAACACAAACTGGGGGAAGTTCCATATATGGCTGTGTTTGACTGTATGATGACGATTTACTATATAATGCACTACTGGCTCACGTTCTCAGGATTAATACTAACTGCGCTTTCCTGGAAGCTTCCTGAGTACTAGTCTGCAAGTTTGCAAACAGTAACACTTTCTCTGAACCACGTGTGAACAAGAACTACATGTGTATGCATAATTTGTGTGTGTGTGTGTGTGTGTGTGTGCAGCACTGACCCTGCACAGCTCCTGGTTGAGTTGGCCCCACTGCTCACTGTAGGTTTTCTTCAGCTGCTGCTTGTCTCGAATGAGGAGTGTGAGTTTGCTAAGGGGGCCCACCATCAGATCCTCAGAGTGTTTACGGAAGATACGGCTCAGATTCTCAGTTTCATTCACCATCACGTTCCATGACTGTAAAGGAGATCATTAAAACCATTGTTTAGGAGGAATGTTTAGGTGTCTGAAGCTTAATTTCATAGGTTTGCACTAATGACTAATGCAGCTAATGGAAACTTAGATTGCATCAAATGACATTGCACAAGTTATCTGTACAACAAAATGTGTCCCACACATGCCTTAAACCAAGCTGTTAAAAAATCCCAAATAAAGCTCTTTATGAGCTTTCTGACACCGTATGACCTACTCAAATTGGATGCCTTCTGTTAAAAGATCTGCACTCCCTCTTCCAGATTAAGTAATGTTTAGCCAAGCAATGTAACTCAGTCTAGACATTTACACTAGCCCAAATGTTTTTGGACAAAATGACTGGAAGGCGTTAATCCTGGACAGAATTTTTGAATCACTTTGATTTAAAAAAATCTGTGTTTATTAGGTCATTTCTGCATCTGCTTAGGAGGTTTCACTCTTTCCATCTCCAAAAGGTACAAATGAGAAAAACAGTTGTGAGTGAAAGATTCTGGCAGGAACTTCAAGGAAGACCGCTTACTAAAAGCTCACTTTCCCCTTCTGTGGCAGAGTAGAAGCCATGGGAAAGCCTTCCTTTCCCCATTCCACACCCCTAATCTCTGATGAAATAGACTGCAACAGCGTTTATTGGCAGAAGAGAGCATGGGAATCAGAGCAGTCACTAAAAGGTGGTTATTTTTAAAAATCAGCAATGCCTTTACAACCTTGGCTCAAGGCTTTGGAAATAAACCAAATCGATGTGCTCTTTGGTGCAGCATCCTTTCAGCAATCTCTCAAGAGACAGCACAATGCAATCAGCTCATAGACTGACAACCCTGATTTAGGTTGACCCCCTGTTTATTAGCCCATCCTTGACCTGAATTGCCGACAGAATGACATAATGAAGTCCAGTAGGGCTGATCACCTTATTGAGTTGGCTAATGTAGTCCAAGCCTCCTCCAGGTTGAGGGCCCTCCAGCCGCTCCACCATGGCTGCCATCTGGTGCAGCTGCACAGAGAACTCCCGGTCACTCTTGGCCCTCTGGGTCATCCACTTCTTCATAACCTCCATCAGCCGCAGCTCTGAGTCCTGCAGACGTAGCAGAGCAGCGTGGCCCTGATGGCACCACAGATCCTCCCCAAAGCCCATCTTCAAACCACCTCCAGGGAACAAAATTTAAGATAAGCTGACCCTTTATTAGTCACATGGGAGGGAAATTAACATTGTTACAATATCAGTGGACAGAACAAAATAAGAAAACATACAATGTAGCACTTTACAAATGATTATATAAATATCGAAGTTCGTATATCTATCTGTCTATCTGTCTATCTATCTAACTATCTACACACACACACACACACAAATATAGTCGCCATCTGTTGAAAACCTCGTAACTCCACTTTTGGTCTATGTTGTATTATTAACCAATGAATAGTATTGAAAAGAATTATACCTATATATATATATATTACAATTATCATAGTCGACTAGTCACTGATTATTTTTGAGATTTGTTAAATAATCAGAACATTGTACATTGGATGTAAAACATACAGCTTAACGCCCCAGCAGGCATCTGCTCTTATATATCCATCATTATTTTACAGCTTGAAGTGTTTAACGTATGTGCCAACTAAAATTGAGACAAGATAATTTTTTATTCACTTTTAATGAAAGTTGGAGCTTGAAGCAAAAAAGTATTGTAGCATTACATGCAACATTCCTCTTAATGTTCAAACCTGCTGTTTACAGGTTGTATGATTAAGAGTAAATTTACAGTTAACATATTATTTGGACCCATTTACTCCTGCAATATTATAGAAGCTATGTTTGTGCTGAAAACAAAAATATGAAACCCTTTGGAATACAAATATGTTAAGTTGGTTAAATTTACACAAATGTCAGAGCAAGCCACAATCACCAGAATCCCCCAGTTTACTCTCAGACTCCAGAGGGTTAAAGTATTGAATAGTTCAGAATCAAATGTGCTAATGGCACCTGAAACTAACAATGCAAGCAGGAAAGCTAGCATTGGGTAAAGGATCCTATAATTTGGTTTTCCACTGGTTTCATACACTGTAAGAAGCGATTTATGTATGAGGTAGAATGGTTTGAGGTAAAATTAAGAGCAGTATGATGACTTCCAAAGTAAACGACTTTATATACTTTTTAGATTTCAGTTTGTCCAATCGATCAATTTATCAAAAAGATTAGAGATGTCCATCCTATTCATACAGGGACATCTGACTTTATTAAGAAAGATATTGAATGGAATCCTATGTTTGCGCTCTGACAAGAATTAATCCTTTAATTTAACAGAGATTAGCCAACGATGGTCCGACAAAATGGCTCAGTTAATTCGCCTACAATAGATAATCTATATATATATATAATTACGATCAAGGCTTTAAAAATGACAGTTGTTCACTCTTTCGCTTCCTCAAGAGCAATTCAGGACTAAAGAGGATGTTGTGTATAACCAGAACTTCCTTCATTACCGCATCAGCTCTTGGGCCAAAAACACACGACTGGGGAAATACTGTTAACAGAAATTCCAGCCAAAATTTTTTTGGTTGGCTTTTTTTTTTTTTTACATTTCAAACTCATTTTCACAGCCATGGAATCTGAGCCACGGACCACAGCAGTCATAACCGTTAAACTGTAGGGTTTCTTCGTAATCCAGAGACGCAAATTACTTTCAGTTCACCAAACAATAGTAAATAATTCAACTGCACCAAACAGAATCCATTAAGTTAATTGGAAAATGCTTTTTAATCTCCACATATGATAGACTGAATTAGAGGATAGTCTACCATCCCTAAAGCACTGCATTACAAGGCCACAATACACATGTAAATAAGTAGGTCACCAAATGATTGAGTAAATGTAAGGATAAAGAAGTATGTAAGAAGTAAATAACTATTTAAATAAGTAAGCAAAACAGTAAATAAGTAAGTAATACTTGAATAAGGAAGCAAATCAGTCAATAAAAAGGAAAAGTGAATATGTAAATAAATAAGTAAAGTTAATAAGCAAGCAAATAAATTCATTAATAAAATTGGTATTAATTAATGTAAACTACTAGCAAACAAATAAATATATAAGTGCGTAAATAAAGAAATAAGTGAAGATGTAAGTAAACGCGTTTTTGGCAGTCTAACACATCAGGTGACCGTTCCAACTTAAAAACTACTTTAGCATTAATCTGTGGCCCGTCTATTTTCTAATCTCTGACCTGCTGGTCAGCGCGTGACGTATTTAAATAACATCATAAATAATAGGACTTCAATGAATCAGAAATTCTTCTGAACATCGGGGGTCCTAAATGAACAGTATCGATTTTGACATCAGAACTAAACAGAGACCGGCGTTTTACAGCACTTTTTTCAGTACAGACCCGGACCTTTATAATGAAGAGTAGCCCATGTTTGAGAGTGTCCGGATCCTGGACCGGTCTGAACCCGACCAGCCAGGACAAACAGGCGAGCTTATATAAATATGAGCAATCAGCCTCGCCCTGAATCACCTTGCACCTGAACTGCAACATTAAAACTCAGTTTAGTTTGTGTTTTGTTTTGAAAGCTGCAGACTGCTTTCGGCCCGAGCCTCTTGCTTGAAGTCGGCTCGGCTCGGCTCGGGCTGGTCAGGCTCACCTCTCGGACTGTCGCGCGCAGCAGGGTCTCCTCACCGAGAGTCCATACAAAACACCGAAGAGAGAAAACAGGCGGACGGAGCTCCAGCCGCAGCTCAGGAAGAGCAGCCCAGTCAGACTAACAGAAACCAGGAAGCGCCCCGAGCGGCCGGGCAGGTGCGGATCAAGCTGAGCTCCCTCCTGCTGAAACAGGCAGGCCCACATCATGAGCTCGTGGGTCTGCCAGTGGTCTTCTAAATAATACATACATATACGTACACACAATATATATATATATGTATGTATGTATAATAAAAAAAAAAAAAAAAAAAAAAATATATATCTATATATATCTATAGACTACAACCCTCCAGGACCGGAGTTGCTCACCCCTGTCTTAGGTGATCACCTGATGAGGAAAAGTATATATAAGGACTCCCTGGAAGAAGAGTTTCTGTAACTCAATGGGATATTCCTGGTTAAGTAAATGAAAAAAAAAGAAATATGTATATATACACACATATATATATATATATATATATATACATATATACATATATACATATATATTTGCACAAGTCTTTAATGTGACTCGGTGTTGTCATCTTGTAGGAGTGATTCGTTCAGTTGCGCATGAGCATTTGCGCTGCATCCTATATTGAGTCTCAAACCCGAAGACTCGAGAGATTAACTAATCAATTTTCTTTCTGGCTCAGGCTGCATAAATTAACATTACGGGGCTGTCACGTGATGAACGTACGACTCAAACCCGAAGACTCGAGAGATTAACTAATCAATTCTCTTTCCAGCTCAGCCTTCATTGGTTAGCTAAATGGGCTGTCAGGTGACGAACGTACGACTGAAACCCGCAAACAGATAAGAGGCGAGGTGAGTCTATCTTAGATTAAAGACACAGGTAAACAATGAATTTAACTTTTCTGTTCCTTATAACATTACAGTTTTGTCTTGCTTGTAGTATGATCAACGTTTCTGTAAGCAGTAGATATGTTAGGAAAGTAACACGTAACATTTTAATTATATTTTGTTAAAATGAACAAAATGACTCGAATCACTCGGAAAAAAGATTCGTTCATTTTGCAGAACGAGACTCAAAGTTCCGAGTCGGTAAAATGATCCGAACTTGTAAACCAGTTCATTTAATATTACAACATACACAAATTCAGCAAATATTGATTGTCTGAATATCGTTGCTTAATCATTCCCAGACCTCTAATCATGGAAGCCCAGGATTGCATTGTAGTTCACATTAAATACTGGGTTTAGTTCATTAAATACTGCTTTAGATTCAGTCAGGAGCTGCAGAGGAGAAATCTGGAACCAAACCTGTGTTCTTCTAACCAGCTCAAAATGATTAACAAACAAAACAACACTTCACATTATTTAATGCTTTAATGTTAACTTAGAATGAAGAATGTTGCTTATTGTTTAGATGCATGGCTTTAAACTGACTGCAAAAGATTAAATATACCATGGACCATCCAATTATTAAAATGTAAATATTTTATTACTGATGTAGAATAATTTCTGACAATTATTGCAACATTCTGCGAGTGTTAAATGCAAGTGTTCTCATTTCAGGAGAACAGGCAGGCCACCAATTAAAGATTCAACATCTCTACAGCTGGCCTAAATTTTGCTCCGTCCCCACAGGAGAGAAGTGGATGGGATTTTAAACTCGTCGCCATGAGCAGCAAGTTCACCTCAGGTCAGCTAACATTTCCTCTCAGAGTTAAGTGAAACCATCTCAGCACCCACATGATCTAAACTTCGTAAAGGTCAAAACTCAGCATGCAGCATACCTTTACGGATGGACACTGGAGGAAGCAGTCAGCTTGAACCTTCTGCATAAGCTGAACACACTGATATGTACTAAAACTTTTTTTGCTGGTATTTGCCTATTAATGTGCTGTTAGACTGTTTAAAGCTGAAATGACAAAAAAGGGTTCTGGCCTCTAGGATGTGTCTGTAACTGATACAGCCAAACATGCAATTCAGAAGACTTTAACAGGATACAAGAGGCTGAAAGTAGCAAAGAAGCTGTCAGGACTTGCCTCAGCTCAGCATTTTCGTTCTTCCAGTTGAGTGACACAAAAAAACACAAAAAAACCCCAAACATGCAGGCGCAGGCGCGTGAGCACGCACGCAAGCACGCACACAAATCTATAAGTTACTGCAAACCTTACAAAAACAACCTGTGTGAAGAATGAATACAAAACAAGAGGCAAGATCAATATCTTTGCATAGATCTTTATTTTTGTAGAATCTATAATCCGCATATTGACATCAATTAAATAAAGAAAAAAGGCAAATATCTTTAAATTACATGTATGACAATAGACAAAAATAGGCCTTATTTTTTTATTATATTAATGTAGTTGTCCTGTTTCCGATATATACTAGTCTTTCAAAACAATAGGTCTCTGTTACTAAGGTACTAGATGCGGCCATCGGACGACAGAACGATTCGAATCGGGCGGAGGAGTTCGGCGGCATCCCAAAGGCTTGCTGTGAGAGAGACTCAGAACACGGATGGCCCCCTTGGGGTGGGGGAGTGGGGGGTGCGACGGCACACATTCAGCCCTTTGCAACAATGCATGTATATTTAGCACTGCAAGGGCAACTCCATGTTCCTCACTTTACAGACAGACCAAGCAAGGGCGGGGTGACGCTGATGAAAAATGGCAAGACCACAATCATCGTAATGGAATATTTTTCAAACCAATCTCTATCACACGTTACCGCAGATTTGATACATTTCCCCATATAGCAGAAAACCCAGAGTCAAAACGCACTTCTAATAGAAGCCGACTGGGAGTTAATTCATCGGCTGCACATCAGCTCCTAACATAAATGGCTTTAAATGATTATATTAAAAAAAATAAAAAATATGGTTTTCTTCTCTTTTACAGAAAAATGGATTTGAATGACTGTCTATGGTAATTTAACTATATGCTAGAAAACAAAGACAAGCCTGAAAACCAATTAAACTCAAGGTCATCTATATATCAAGTGGGACTCCTTTCTTTTACAAGCCTGTCATCAAACCTAGAACACATTTTTATGCACGTATCTAAGGCTGTTTCCACATTATACCCTATGCACAACTACAGCTGTATTTCTGCTGCACAGCGGAGGGGTGAACAGGCCTCTGCAGGATGCGCAGACTGTAGAACTAAAGATCAAACAAGCGAGGGAGAGGTATATGTGTAGTGTGGGATGGCATCTACAGAAGGCTAATCTTTGCTATTTACCAAGACTTTATTATTAAGGGTGCTGTTGGGCTGCATGGCAAGTTTTAAGGGTAGACCAAGAAAACATTTCAGTAGAGCCCCTGAAATACAGCAGCAGAATACTAATGTTCATCATGAGGCGTATTCTAACTGCATTACATTTAGTGTAGCATTGTGTCTGACATAAAGAACTCAATTAGATGGAGCATCTTTCATGCATTTATCCATTATTAAGACTTTCTTATTGAACCTGTATATATAAAAACAATAAAAATACATTTAGGAAAGCTGGATTGATTCTAGATATTTATGAGTGGAATTTGGAAGAAAGCTTTCTGAACAGCTGCCTAGGGTGGAAAGGGGTACGAGTGGCTGGTAAAAACGCACCATCATACCAATAACAGGAGGTTTTATCCTGCATAGAGTGGCTTAAGGAAGATTTCTGGAGGATAAAAACATGAAAAGGATGCATCTCTATCAGAGGCATATTCTTCATAGCATCAAACAGCAACGCAGAGAGTGAATCTCATTCTTTTGATGAGCGGCCGAAACGGTAAAACAACGTTACATAGTGCATGATGTTTTTGGTTATTTTTAATGCTATGAGTGGTCGTCTGATTTATTCGGAATTCCTAAATATTAACACACTCTGTAAATTTGCGGTTAGGTTAAAGCAGAAGAAGGAAAAAAACGAAAAGATAGAAAATGTGAATATATACACACAATTTACATTAAAGTGGGGAAAACAAACAAAAAAGAAAGCAAAAAAGAGGTAAAAAATAAACACTTAAATAAGATTAAACCACTTTGAAGATTCAAGAAATGATATATCTTCCCAAGGCAGGATTTAATAAAGTATGATTTAAAACCAGGGAAGGTCAAGTTCCTTAAAAAAAAAAAAATGTAACCGTCATAAATATGCTTAGATATCAGCAAGAAACCCTATTGCTCTAACAACCTTGGCATTATAATTAAGGTTGAGCACACAGTCCAGGAAAATAAATAAAATCAAATCAAGACAGAAAATTCATTTTGGAAGGATGACGGCCATGTCTTTGACATGTTCAGGGTTTAGTATGCCAGAGTCTGAGCCCAGTGCTGGCGGCCCAGTCACAAATGTCATATATTGTAGTATCGGCCGTAGGCGACTGTGGGCAAGTTTTTCAGCGTCTAAGAGTGAAATACCACATATAAGCTTCAACAAGCACAGCCTTTAAAGAGAATGCCTGGAGACTCTTCTTAGTGTAATGCTGTGAGGAAAGAAATCTAACAGTGAGCAACCTGCTATTTACGCTACTGTTAAAGAACATGTGTTCATGTTATTATGGTCTTCTGCAAATAAATGCATCCATTTCAGGCGCCCGCCCTGGGGGTTAGGGTTAGGTGTGAGGGGATGCTCAGGAAATCCAAGGCTCCTGCAGGAGCCCATCATTTAATCATGAACAAAAAAACCCCAATGTGCTCTTAAACTAACCCCAAAGCCAAGAACACCAAATGAAAGAGATGATAAATATTAACATATCAAACTAATTCTTTACTTATCCAACCAGATCAAAGGATTATCTGTTCTAATTCCCTGCCTTACACTTCTAATAGCTGCATTAAAACATCATAGGTTCACTTGAGCCCTTGTAGTTATAAAGAAAAAAAATCATTTCAACAGTTGAAAAAAATTTCCACCATGTCTACATGATATAAAGATTATCCAAACGAACAAAGAGAAGAAGATAAAGAAGGTAAAGTGCCTCATCTCAATCTCCTCGGGGCGATGCCGAGCAGCTCTGCTAGTGTCCCCCCCACCCCAAAGCCTTGACTGCGGAACAGAATCGCGAAAGTCTTCAACTCTGAGCGATCCTGCAGAAGGAGCTTGGAGCAGCTGCCAGAGTGAACGGAGACGAGTCCCCAACAGGGAATCAGTGAGAGAGCGCAAGGTTACTGCAGTTTAAACTGCCTTTGGGAAAATGAAGCAAAAAAGCAAAAACAATAACAGGAGTTCAGCGTTTTAAATGCTCTGTGGGAGCATCAGGCTCAGGGTGTGTGTGTGCGTGTGTGTGAGCAAGAGAGAGAAAGAGAGATGCATGCTAACCTCATGACTCAAGAGTACGGCTCGCGTGAGAACTATGATAAAAAATAAAAACTATGATTTAAAAAAAATAAAATAAAAAAGGCCCCCAGCATAGGCAAGGCTATATTCAATATGTAGGCCCCTCAACAGTGATTCACTTCACTCTGAATGAATCATATGTGATTAAGCTCGCCACCCATTGATCAATCACATAAACCCACAGTTTCCTCAAATCTCATTGGGCAATCGGAGAGGAGACAGAACAAAAGGAGGAAAAGACTAACTGACAATTGTGTTTATTGTACTTTTTTTTTTTTTTTTTTGTTTTTTTTTTGAGAGCCCAGCTGGCAACCCGGGACAATCTTCTCTGTCACTTTCCAGCCGTTCAAGTGTTGGAGGCTTTCATATAGAGGCACAAACGAGTAAGCCGGCCTGGTGTGTGGGGAAAGGTGGGTCGAACAGGTTTACTCAGAGTGGTCCTGATGTTCTACACAGTACGGCTCATCATGAGTATTGAAATAATAATTAATTATAATAAATAGCTAGAACCATAAAGCCTGGAGAGCACAGACCTGGCATTTTCCAGCACCAACACATATTAACATAGTTGGCTTTTTGACAATGTTCTTCTAAATGATTACATTGAAAGGTCAAAAGCTTATCTGACCTGGCAACAGTAACTATTTTTGGGTAATGCTGAGATTGATCAGTTAATGCTAGCTCCTCTGGCTTGTCTGAGTAATATTACTTTAACAGCCCATGTTAAAAGACGGATGTATGCTAAGAAATGTCAGGTCAATGCACTATGGTTTAAGAGAAGCAGGAGAATTAAAATTGTGAAGGAAAAATGTGAGTGGCTACAAAATGAAAAAAAAAAAACAAGGAAAAAACGAGAGGCTAGAAAAGGGAGAGGGTGGAAAGAAGAGTGTTAAAGAGCACTTTGTGTTTTGATAAAGGCAGTCCTCTCGTTGTGGATGTCAAACTCCTCATTTTCGGACTCTGTGTTGGCTCCATCCTCATGCCACACATTGGGGATGCCCTTGTAGGACACGAACCCGCTGCGGCCGAGGCCGAAGCCTGAGCGCATGATGGAGCCTGGTCCGCTCTCGGGCGAGTACAGTTTGGTCAGGCTGTGGGAGCGCATCTGGAGCAGTGCGAACACGCCCACGAAGGTGGCCACGATGAAGGCACAGCTGACCACAGCCATGGTGACCGGCAGACTGGAGATGAGCTGCAGACTGAGGGTCCCGGATGATCCCCTGGGCTGCTGCTGGTCCGGTCCGCTGTCAGGCGACTCGCGCTGGATCTGGTTCTGGTGCAGGCAGGTGTTGGTAAAGGGGTCCAGGTGGCTGTGAGGGGGGCAGGATAGGCAGTCCTGGGGCACTGTGCCACTGCAGGTCAGACAAAGGGAGTGGCAGGCCAGGCATGCTGGGTGGAGGACGGGAGACACCTCGTTGCCTGAGGGGTATGTGGAGCGGGTGCCTGGCGTGAAGCCAGCAGGACATTCTCGCACACAGCCCTGCTGGAACAGGTAATAACCAGGGTTGCACTCTGCAGAAAGAAGGAAGAAAAGTGATGAACTGTTCGTAGGGATGAACCGCTTAATCTTTTCCTCTCCAGATACAGAACCAGGTA
>JBBKCR010000036.1:76790-93545 GCA_037577295.1 Ladigesia roloffi | reverse complement strand
AGGAGAGAGAAAAAGAAAGTAGGGAGAAAGAAAAATAAGGAAAGTAAGTGTGAACCAAAAAGGTCAGAAAGAGACAGGGAGGGAGAGAGAGAAAAAGAAAGAAGAGTGAGGGAGAAGGAGAGGAAGAAAAAAAAAGAGGGAGTAAAAGAAAAGAAAATAAGGAAAGAGGGAGAGAAGGGAAAAGTGTGAGTCAGGGAAAGGAAAAGAGAGAAAGTGAGAGAGAGAGAGATAGGGAGGGAGGGGGAAAGTGAGAGAGAAATCGATCAATAGTGCTGAAAGCAATCAGGCAATGACAGGAGTCTCTGCTTAATAGAAGCTGAAGCACATGCTGACATTATGAGACAGCTGGGGAATTGAGGGAGATAGTTTATGCATTTCTGATTCGTATAATGAATGCGAACATCACCAATCAGTACAAGAGCTTCAGTGGCTCAGACAGTGGCTGGAGAGTGAATAATATAAGGCCAGCTGTCAGTACCTTTGCGACCGACTCCGTTTGTCCTCCAGTCACTGGTGATCAGGTGAGCCGGGTTGGAGGTCCTCACAACTAGGTGCTGCATATCCCTCCATGTCAGGTTTTTGCTGCCAAGAAAGACAACACATTAGAAACCCTTCTACCTCAGAGTGTTTGTTCAATGCTGCTAAGCAGATGTCTGCGGGAAATTTCAGCAGTCATGGAGTTGTGTAACCAGAACCTATTCTTTGGTAAAGGTCATTGCCAACTACATTCAACAAAATTGCATGAAGCTTATATTGCTGCTTGTGGGCATATTTAGTGTAAGTAAAACCAAAAGAGCCTTTCAGAGACTTTATAAAATGTTTTCCCTGAAAAAGAATAAGTCTATCTAATGAATCTTCCTAACCAAAGCACTGCCCTGAGAACTTCAGGTAATGCTCTGACTCATTCCTCCAAAATCCTGGCCAACCACGTTAATCATTTAGAGCTTATTCAGATGGTCTGCTATCACACCTTGAAAATGTCTGCAGAGTTTTTCCACCACATACTTGATGCAAGAAGGATCAGCATAAAAACACGTTTTAGACAATGTCCTGTTAGCCATAGCCTCTGGTCAAATGCTACAGGAAGGTCTGATGAAATATGCTTTCTGCTCCAGTATGACCAGACCGAAAAGAAAACAATAAATCCATAGCCAGAACTAAAGCAGTACAGTACATATAAAAATATATAATTCACGATGGTTTAAAATGATAGAATTATTTCAGTATACAGATATAATTTATGGGGGTTGGACTTACTTGGCCTCCAGGGCGAGGGCTATAATGCCTGCGGCCAGAGGAGCCGAGGCCGAGGTGCCTGTGTGCGAGTCTGTGCACTTCTGTCTGAGATCTGTAGTGATCTGGGGCAGGAAAGAAAAAGTAAAGGTATTTATCCAAAGGCATATAACAGACAGTAGAGTGCTTGTTTTTTGTCAACTCCCCAATTGTTGTCAGCTCCATTGTTATTTCTTTGCACAGTCAGTAAAAGACAGTGGCCTCCATGTTGTAATGACATTTCAACCAATCAGAAAACAACAACACAGCCAAATCAGCTGTGGCGTGAATTCGGCCCTCCAGTTGAGCTCAGGTCTCTTTATTCACAATGGAAAAACATTTGTTCAAGGTATGCTGCGATTCCTTGTGCAAGTGGAAAAGCACCATAAGAATGTGCCTGGAAGCTTTCCAAAAACCTGAACAGGGAGGCTGGGACAATACAAATGAAGTCTGTAAAGGTTTCAGGAAAGGTATGATGAAATGCATCACAGTTAAACCAGGACCTGAGCATGTTTTTTTTTGCCAACCTGATCAACCGTAAAGAAAGAGAGAGAAGCACAGCAAGAGGGGAGTATCTTGAGATGTGCAGCGCAGAGAAAGACCTGCCTCGGTTGAGGCTTAGTGCCAAAAATGGCCACGTAGCTATTCACTCTCCCTCATTGAAATGGGACATCGGTGACAAGGTTGCCTGTCACAATCCTCAATGTCAGGGAATGTCATATCGAGCTACAACTGCTAGATATAAAATTTAGAAATCTGTTAGGGAGAATAAGCTTGATCATCTGACCTGTTAAAAAATTGTGTGAAAATATTTTAGCTCGCCCTTCTGGGAGAGCAAATGTGCACAGAAAGACACTAAAAACAAGTGTAAAAGGAGTGACAGAGCAAAACGACACTGTAACTGTATGAGGTTACCGCTTTGACTGGAAACGCAGACCTGCAGTCATGTACAAAGCATCAGACTGCATGCCAAAGACAAGGCTGGATGGTCTGGAAAAGTGTTTTGGCCGTGGATACGGCAGTATGAAACACAATACAGACCCTGAGGGCGAACGCATGCACTCTCTCCGAGGGCCACACATCACATGCTTTCCTCATCGAATCTCAGTGTGCCACCGTCCACCTTTGAAACCCTGCGGGACTCTGTGCTCAAAATACAGACCTCTTTTTTTCCAGAGCCTCAAAGCAAGGGCCCCTCTCTGAATTTGCCCCCCGGCCCTCACATTACCATTTGGACCTGCTTAATCACGCAATTGCATGTGGTTTCTATCAGTAGAGCCTCAAAGAATGCAAGGATGTTGAAGTGGGGAAAAAAAAGGATGGCGATCAGAACTGGGGTTGGTAAACCTACGTTTAGGTCTGCCTTGTGGCCATTTTTTCTCTTATATAAAAACTGATTGTTTGGCCAAAAACAAAATTCCTAATATACTCATTAGTTTAAATGTTGTAAAACAGCCAAGTCATGCCTGGCCTCTAAACTTGGACAGCCACCAATTTAGCATTGTGCAAACGGCAAGCCTAAAATCACACTTGGCTCAACCATAGAGCATTGCAAATAATCTTGTAAGGAAATAAGACCCCACTGTATGACATGCTGTTTTCTAAAACAAAATTACAAAAATGTAACCCATCTGGGTTAAACTTCGATCTACAAAAGAAAAACCACAAAAACAGGTCTAAAGGGACACAATTGAGTTTTTGTTCATTACAACCACTAGATGTTCTATGGTGTCAATCAATCATGACAGAATTGTAGGCTAATTAATATGAATTCAATTAATAAATATAATCAAGCTATCAGTGTTCCAAACTTTTAACTAAAAGTAACAGCAATTCTATCACCAAGCTTTTACCGTTTTAATCTGGACAAAGGAAGTCAACTGAAGTAAGGTAACAAAGTACCTGAGGTGAGGTATTTAGGCCTCTGAGGCTGCCTGCAGAAACCCAAAAGTAGTTCTTCCTACCATCAGGATGCATCATCAAAAGAGGGTATTTCAAGTCATTTAAAGCTACAAATTTCACTGTAGAAACTACTGCGAACTTCTGTCTAATGCAATGTTTAACAGGGTTAAACTTTACACTTTGTCCACAGTAAATAACTCGACGAGTAACATGAGCTATATCTGCCCAGGAGCTTCACTAGAGGAAAGAAAGAAGCAAACTTGGGCAAAGAGGTAAAACTGTAAAGTTGACTTAATTTCTGACTGAAAGAAGTTGGAACTGTGAGATGTGTTTGGTGAGGTGAACTCACTATCTGTTTCTCGTTGATGCCCCCACTACTGTATGTGGTGGCGAGGGTGGAGGAGCAGGCCTCGCTGTACCACGGCACATTTCCATACTGCGTGCTGCTGCTGATTGACAGCGTGTAGATGCTGTTAGTGTAGCCATCACAGTTACAGCTGTCCTTCTCCCGGCCACCGTTACCAGACGCCCAGACGAAAATTGATCCGAGTCCGCCACGACCCTGGATGACATAAGGGCAAAACAAAGGGAGTAGAGAGTCATCAGTACCTTTTCTAGTTTCTCATCTGCAAAGCCCCTCTTCAGAGCCCCCTGCGTAAGACCGACTGTGGCTTGGCAGCATACCATCAACATCTGGTTCTGAGCAAGCGTCTTAATACCATCAAACACTTGGGGCTCAAACTCAGAGAAAAGCAGTGCTTCGTAGGAAATGGACTACACTCTGAGCTGGTCTTCGTTTTGAAATTTGCTTCTAGCTCCCAGCATCTCAGGTTATTAAAATGCTATCACGATCTGTAAAAGAATGGCCCGTTGGTTTTAAACAAGACACTGTAGAACAATATGACTTTTCCCAGTTTGATTAATCATGACTTTGTATAGCCCTGAAAAATCAAGCGATTTGAAACTCCAACAGACTTTTGTGGGCCACCTTACCAGCAAACAACTGTCCGGAATGATAAGGAGACTGGAAATTCAGGCTGCGTTTTAATATCCCACATGGCTTTCATTTTAGCCTGCTTTCACAGAGGGAGAGGCCGGTGGTGCCAATAATGCAATTCAGATGCTGTTTGCTTGTTACCTTTGATCAGGCTTTGTTTGTGCAGCTCTCCACCGTCCCTATGATTCACAACAATACGGCACTAAAACAGCTATATGGAAAATAGGGCCATATAGATATGAACCTCTAACGTGGACAAAAGTTGGTTGCAGTTTTTGATCTTCATTGTCTGCGTACACACCTGCTGGACTGTGGGTATTCATTCATGTGTTTGCACAGCCTACAGCTTTGTTTGCTTTAGGATTTACTCCGCAACATAGATCTCATTTCCTGCAACAGATCTGACTGTTGGCACAGGGCAGCGTTCGTGATCTGGCTGCGGGAGAATGCTCACAGGTTGGATTAAAGGCCAGGGTAAAAGCTGGCTCACACTGGTCCAGAGCTTTTAAAAGAACGATGAACAGCTGATGGACGGATAGTTCACTTTGTGAATAAGGGCAATAAAAACCAGTGGTGAAAAAAGGTAAGCTGCACTTCTTAAGAAGTAAACACGTTGAGAAGACTAACTATAATGACGCTACTGGGAGTAATTTTCGAAACAAAAAATGTGCTTCCAAAATTTTTTTACACCATAATTATGCAATGGTGCCTAGCTGAACAAGAGCAGAGATATGACAGTGCCATTCCCAGACATAATTATTTGTGAGCAATTCCTAGAAACTGACACAGTCCTAAAATGCCCACTTAATTTTTTTTTTCTTTTTAAAAATACATGACCATCTACATTCCACAATGGCAAGCAGTGGCTCCCAAAAACCTCTTAAGCGGGTTCAACCAGTGCAGCCGCGATTTTAGAATGGTTTCTATGCCCGGCACAACAAATAACAACTACAACTTAATGTAGGATCACATCATCCAACATGTTTAATAGCTGTGTGGCATCTTGATCTCAGCATCTTGATATGGTTTCCAGAAAAATCTATAAATGAACAAAGGTTTCTTTTTTTTTTAATTGCCTTTAAATGAGTTTACCATCATCCAGTGACTGTAACCATGGTAACAGTTAATTGCACAGGCCTCCCAGCACCCTAGTAAATGCTGTGTGCTAAGTTCATAAGGCAGCTGGCGTGATTAGACCCAAGAATCATTGTTTTGTACTGTAAGGCAATTATTTTTCATACAGCATTCCTTTCCCCCCACTAGTTTGCATTTTCTTTACACTTAACATTGCTGTGGTGATTCAGTGTGTTTCAGTCAGCTCCCGCAAGCATGATTAACACATGCCTCACTCAGCCTGCAAAGGTCCTTACAGTTTTAGCGTTAAAGCCTGTGTGTGCAGACATGGGTGTCGTAATGCTTTGGACGACTTAGTCTGGGCATTATGCTAACGCAAACCTCATCCCCATAGATGAATGACTATTGTGCAGTGGCTGTAATTAAAGTAAATTAAAGTCTTTTCTGTTCACTGCTGTAATCATTAGCTAAGTGTAACTGCTATTTTGCTTTGGAAGTCCTAACATGCACAGCATGGTAGTGCAGACACCAGGGAAAGCCTTGGCTCTACTGGCTGCCATTGTCTGTTGGCTGGCCCCAGGCCAGTTTAACTACTCCGGCAATATAGCTGTGTGCGCGCGTGCATGCACTTGCGAATGAGAGAGCTGAAATGAATGCCGTTCTTCTTCTCTCCGTGTTATGGCAGTTTAGCACAAACCCCGTGAAGCAATTAGGCATTAAGAATGTCTACACCACACACGCGCCGGAAAATCTGCATAAAGATTTCTCTGTGAAAATCACCCTTTAATGTGGCATTTAAATTAAAGGAACGTCACTCCAACCACTAACTGCTAATTTGACTCACGGCACTCACAAAACGGCGCAACGCTGCAACTGAATCAAGCCCAGCTCCCCCTCGCTGACTTCAAAGCAAATAAAAAAAATAAATCTCTCTCAGGGCATCATAGACTGTACAGTCCTGCCCGCAATAGATACCTCCCCTGGTAACTCTAGGAGATTATGAGGCTCAGTGATGCATTTAGGACTTAATTCAATTGAGCGATGGTCAGCAGTCACAGTGGGTTACAGCCTTTTAAACATTGATCGCGTTTCAATGTGGCGTAGCACAGGAAACGCAGCCAACACATAAAGAAGACAAACAATATGAAATAATTTCTCTGGAACAAAGAATAAATGAATTGAGTGGGGCAAAAAGTGGAGCACAGATCATATTTACAGTCCAGTACAATTAAAAATTAATAATGTTTCTTAGTGGTGCAACAGTCCAACCAGTGATCCAGCCATCAACAGCTGTACATCCACAACAATATGATTGTCCATGTTCTCTAAGTGGGTTCTTTTCTCAGTCACTCAGTGTGATGCTATTCAATGCAGGCATCTGTTATCCAACAGAATGAGGGAAGTGTATTGGTTTAGTCATTTGACATGGGGAAATCGATCCCCAATTTAATAGGCAAATAGATAAATAAACAACCAAGTAAGAACAGTAAAGAAACAGACCTCAGTAACTCCTCGTAGAAAGGCCTCTTTTGCCATCTTAGCAGGGCCATCTACGGTCTTGCCATCATCCTCTGGTCCCCAACTGGCACTGTAGATATCGATGTGCTGAGGATTAAGGCTGAGAGATTGAGCCTCTACCACATCCGTCACCTCTCCATCCAACATGCGTACCCCTACAGAAAAACACCAGCAGTCAGGCCGGAGTAACACATACTTTCCTCAGCGTAGTACAAGTGCTTTTCATTCATACATAAAAGTATTTTTGTACCTCACAATGATTCAGTTAAGATGTTTTAGGAAACAACTCAGGCTCCTTGGTTAAACTTGGAATGATTGAGTTATTTTAAAAGTACACTGAACTAGGAGTGCTGTACCCATGCATTAACTGATACATTTTCAATTACAGCCATTAAAATCAATTTTGATATGTATCTGTTTAAGGCTATAAACAGCTATTAGAGGCAGTTAAACCAGCTTCCTGGTGCATTTACACTAGATTTTTAGCCATTTTTACCCATGGTACAGTGGCCTCATCACACAACAAAAGTATTGTGAAGAGTAAAGTCATATAAAATTGCATCTACAGCCTTTGGATCACAGAAAAAACTTCTATGCACTAAAACCGAGGAAAAGTACTGACCTAGAACCTTTCAGTTTCCTAACAAATACAGACAAAAGGATAAGAGAGATGATCCTTGATCCTATCCTTCAAACTCCCAGAGAAAAAAAAAGTGTCACAAGAGAGGAGGAAAAGGAATTTCAGACTAGGATTAAATTCCTCTTCCGCTTTTCTGGTGTTTTCAGTCCCAAAGATGAGGCCTACATCCCCCACTACTTTTTAGTTTAGGCACAAGTCATGGCCATGAATTTTTATGTATAAAAGTTGCCACCACAATTTGTATGGCCACAAGGGAAAAAGATGGAGCAAAACATAAAAATCACTTGAACAACAAAGTACTCTGGGATTCACTGCTGGATGAAACGATGCTCCAGATGGAGACTTTACTTCAACACCAAGGGCTTAAAAAGGCTGCAGTACATCGAAACAAGACATCAGGAGAGATTGGGCCGAATTTAGGAGTATATAAAATAAATTGAAAAAGAACGAAGAGAACTCTACTCAATCCGCAGTTCATTCAGAGGTGACGGGCGACTGCTTTCCTCTGCTTTGCCAAGCATTCCTTTATAAAGGCAGAACAATGGTGTACTATCATGACTATCAGTTTCCACTTCTCTGAACAAAAAGAACCTTAATACCCAAGGGGGGCCTCGAGGAGGAGGCGAAACCCCTCGGTCCAAAAACGTCAATTGGATTTGAATTATTGCAATTGATACAAGATCAAATACGTCACATTCTCTTGACTGCAGGCAAAAAACATATCCAGCCCTCTCAACGGACTAGACGTGTTTAAGCACTAGAGCTAGAAAATCGATAGCAGACATGTTGGCCCTTTGATGCACAAAGACATGAAGCTTCTCATATCACTATCAGAGTTATAATTAGACTTTAAAACCCCTACAAGGAATGACCAAGAGCCAACAACATGCAGGTTATCCAGAAAATACTCACTTTCAAGTTGGGGCTTGTTAAATCACTAAACAGCTACACAAATTTGATAGTCATCAGCAGGATGGCAGGAACAAGCTGAAAAAACAATATGGGGATCCTTGCAGGTAACCTGTGCTCTACTTTCAGAGAACAGATTGCAAGGAATAAAATACGGTGTGGTATGAACACACTGATTCTGGAATTCTGGAAGTCAAGAAGGGTCCACTACGCTTACAGGCAGATATCAGAGAAAGACTGTCCGAATACACATTTCAAATGGCATTGGCTCTTTAACGAATAAGGCACAACAGTCCCCAGTGCTCAAGAAAAACTTTGACAGGAACAGTTCAAGACTACAGTCCTCCAGCACAGAGAAAGGTTTTGAACTTGTCAGGGTCTGTTACGAAGCGTTTTCCAACAGTGGCTTTTCCTCTTCTCCAAGCCCTTCCAGGCCAATATGTTTGGCTAATGAGAGTTGGCAGCAGAGCAAGCTCCTCTGTGCTGTGTCTAAACTAGAGCATGGCCCACTGCTGCTTCTGAGGCACCCCTTAACACAAGGCAGATCTGGGCAGGCTGAGCCATCTCTGGAAAAGGTAGTCCTCTTTTCCTTCTTTCGTTCCTCTACTCACATTCATCATCTTTATCTTCAATTTAGGGGGTATCCCCTATGGATGCAAGGTGAAGCCACAAGGCGGACATTTGCTTAACATTCTCTATTTCTCATAGAGCTGATTAAAGAAGATTCGTTATGTGCTAACAAGGTCAGGTGGATAACTGAATATGAACATGGATATTTTCCATAGTGCATGAAGAAACATTGAGCATTCTTCATGCACATTATGGGAGAAGAATACAGAACTGCAAGAGCTTCAAAAAAAGGGGGTGGTATCCTCCATGACCTAAAAACAGATTCAAAGGAGGGTGGCCCAAAAATACTCCCCTGTGGTCTATGGGGAGAAGACGAGTGCCAATAGTCTCAACTGGGACATTAGAGGAGGATATTGCAGGGTGGCAAGAGAAAAAACTAATGACAACGGGCTCTTTCCATCCATTGAGGGCAAAACGTTGAGGGCTCAGCATGTGATTCAAAGCCACTTTGCTGGTGTGCATGAAGCCTTTGTAAAATTTTCAATAACAATATTAACCAACATCAAAAATGTTTTCTCCCACCCTCTACAGACATTGCTCTCACTGGATTAACGCTCACATTTTTGGACAGACAGCAAAAATAATAACTAACCAGTTTAATACTCTGTACTCTTTATATTCAAACTGCTGTTCATGTTAACATGAGTGAGGTCATAAAAATGTATTTGTGCACCTTTCAAGCACATTTATCTAGTTAAACTTGTGCACGGGTCCTTATTATTCTGTTTACTATGTAGGTGAAAGAAAGGCTGAGTAGGGAAAACCTACATTTCATACTCAATTCCACTCCACAATAATTTTCCTTGGACGATACCCACATTAAGGATGAAAAATGTATTTGGATTTCTGTTTCATGATTTCAATCAGAATGAAAAATGGGATTACAATCATTCCTGCATTTCTGCTTGTGTGCGTTTGTTTGAGCTCAGTCATGTACAAATACTGTGACAACATTGGCCCTTGTAAGGAATCTGAACGGTGGGGGTAATTAATCATCGATACAAATAATAAGCCCTTTATATACTGCTTCTCTCGTTTGGAATGTGTTGAACAATGTAGTCTGATCCATGTAGGTCCCAACTTACAATTTACAGGACAAGCATCTGCCACTAGTGTTAAATGCAAATAATTCAGCAAATTAGGTAGTCCATGCTTTAATGGGTCAGAGCTTTTGGCGGCACAAAATATTCAAAATGACCCTCGTGATGATTCCGCAAGCAAAGTTTGATTTTAATTCATTTAAATAGAAATGATCGGTCAATATAGTGAGAGAACATGTAACAACGCAATGTTAAACTTTGAGGGTGTTACTATATATGACCTATATTTACACACTGTATAAGAAACAAACCTGCACTGACAATGGCATGACAAATAGGCGTTCCTGTGCCCTATTCATCATACCTTGCCACACCTGAAGGTGTAAGTTTACATCGAAACCTGCATAGGGATCACATTGCTAAGCTTCGAAAAGCGAGAACCATGATATGAAGGGTAACATTTGACCAGATTCTTCCTTGCCTATGCAGTCCCTCAGAGAACACGATTGGATGTCACCTATACAGCCTCTGACAATTGAAGGATTTAGCAGGGTCCCAAAGCCCAAAGACAGCAGGAATACACAGAGGAGTAATGAGAGGAAATGTGCACTGAATAGGATAAAAGTGCCTCTGCCAATTAAAAGGATTACACATGCTTGCGTACAAATCTTTGGCTCAGAGGGGCCAGAGCTGAGGCCTGTGATAATAACTCTCACGTCTGTTACTGTCGCAAGGCTAAAGCTACAGAAGAATAAAGTGATTTGGACTATAAATTCAGAAACATCCTCGCTTTGGCACAGATACACACTTAACAGCTTCTTTATGATGACCGCATTGAAGCTGTACAGAATACTACTGCTACTTACTTATCCTACGGATGACATTAATTGCACGTTTTTACTACTTTTTCCTCTCTGTATTTGCCATCATAACGGATTTTATTCATATATAAAAGTATGTGCATATGGTGCTAGATGGATCCGTGAAAAGAGCTTCCTGGACCACAAAGCGAAATTGGGTGCACAAATCTACCAGGTTTAAACATGCCAACTCACCTCCGATCTTGGCATTGTAGGCCACACCGACACCGCAGATGTCATTGTTGGCAACAGCAGCTACCTCTCCAGCACATCGTGTCCCATGCCTGACAACACACAGAAGAATTAAGAGAAAATCAATTATTATAGAGGATTCATCTTTACATAAACGTTAAAGAGCCATCCAAAAGTGATTCTGAACACGGCCTGTCATGTCCTTGAAGCAACAAGCAGGTGTAATTGGTTCAATGGGATCTCACAGGGTATTAAACATTGTCAGCTTATTCATTTTCTTTGTGTGTTCTGAAGGTACAAGCTGGCACAATAAAGACGAGAACAAACAAGCTCGCCCCGACAGGTATTTGGCTCCTTTTTTTGCTTATCTCAAGCCACAAAACAGCAGAGTAAGCAATTCTTGCCCACAAACATTTAAACATTCTTCTACATCAAGGGCAACCTTGAATTTCTGAGTTTCAGTTGCTACAACGTGGAGCCATGAACCGGGGAAAATGAGATGATATGCTACCATCAGTCTGGCAGAGTTGCCAAATTAGATTTATGTAGTCAACAGAAAGCTTTTCCCACAGTTCCCTGCTCCTGAGAGTCTTTCTATTGTGACACAACTGAGCGACATGGGGAAAAGAGCACTACAGAATATGCGGAAAATGGAGGAAAAGGAGGATCGTCACATTTCAGATAGGTTCGTCAGTGACATGCATCAGACAAACTGCAAGGTTGGAAGGAGAAACAAATATTTATTTAAATTTACTTTTATTTATTTTAATTTGCTCTGGGCCTCACTTCTACTGCATGATCATTTGGATGGGTCAATGGATCTGATTTGATAGTATTACAGTAGGTACGGTTGGGCTAAATTGCCGTGGGGTCAGCAGCATCTTGGCTAATCCAAACTACAAGAAAATGCATTGGGTTGTGTGAGGTTGTGTGTGCTAGCCAAACAAGTAGGTTCAATTGATCAAGGGGAGTAAACACCTTTGCACAGTTATAGATCCAGTGAGGACAGAGAGATGAGATGGTATTGTTTGCATTTGGATATTAAATAAATAAATAAAACACATATTGGGTCATCTGGGATACTTCCATCACTAACTAAAGCCATAAGAATTAAATATAGTTAACTCCAGTGTGAGCTGCAGAACATCAGTGTGATGATCTAATCTTAAAACTACTACCACTACTTGTTGCTAGGTCTACATTTTACAAGCATTGAAAATCCTACACTTACAAAGCCCATGACACCTCACAAAAACCCACCAAATCAGCTGGCCTGGTAGTGTCCTGTGAACAGCTCAGCTCCTTGAATGACTTCAGAGGAAACAATCAATAAAGAACCCAGAGACTGCTGCCAGACACCGGTTCCAAGCAAGCACAAAAAGTCAGAGGTCACAGTCACAGACGTTCACTTCTGCATGAACTCCCATAAGCATCATCATGGGACACAGCTTTCATCTGAGAGCAAAGTTTAGAAAAGCATCCAAATAACTGAGGCAAAGGTCCAGAGCAAAGACAGATATGGGAGATTTCTTTTCATGAGCATAAAAGCTCACTAAACCCATTGGGTGCTAGTTGGGTGGGGGTCAAGTGACCAATCATAAACCTGGTCGTTTTCTAAATGATTTTTTAAATGAGTAACATATGCAATTTAAACGGCACAAATTAAGATCAAAGCTTCTAATGCTACATTTACCTACATGTGTATCATGTTTCAACCACAAATCACTTGTCTACCAAATGAATAAATGTAAATATATGAATTATGTGGGTGTTAAGTTGCTGCCTACCTTTTCTTCTCAAACATACAGTATACAGACTTTGTGTAATTAGGTTACAATTCTTGAAACTCCAATCTTTCAGCCATAATTCAGAATGTGAAACACTAACACATGAAAGTAAAACTTTAAGTAGGAAGAATCTTTATATTGTCTGTGGTCATATACATCAAAAATTATTAACTGTCCTCAAGGATCCCATGACACTGCACATTTTTGCTTTCACATATTTACTATATCAATGTATTGCAGGAGCAAACATCTGGGCCATCTAGGAGTTTCCAAGGACCAGTTTCAAAACCGTTCACATGACCTATTTAGGCCAAGAGCCATGAAATCTGATCCAGGAGGCTCAAAGTCCAGTATGTTATTATGGTTTGGTGAATCTCAGCCTTGAATAATCTTCTGTACCCCTACACTAAAGCATATGAGAACCCCCATTTGGATATTGTGAGCACATAGATAATTAAGATTTTAAGGTATCATTCAGATTTTAAGTAGTTGAAATATGTCAGCTTGGCAACAGGAATCATCTTCTCCATAAATACAGAAGCTGATGTAATATGATTTAACATTCAGGGTAGCTTGCGTTTGCACAAATTTTATATTTCTCCATCACAGGATGCTACTGGTACATAAAACAAAATAGAATAACTACTAAACTGCAAGTGAGGCCTCAGAAATAGGCAGGAAATACCTTTACACTGTGCTCAAGCAGTAACAACTCTTTCCTGACAGGGACACATAGAGGCCTTAATAAGAGGACTGTCAAATTTGAACACAAATACCTTCTGCTTCCTTAAAATTCTCTCAGAGATGCATGTCAAAATCAGGCACAAAACCCCCAAAAATGTCTTAAAACAGCTGTTTTCCAACCACTCCCTTTTCAAACATGATTTTTGCCCTCTATCCATGTGTACAAAGCTGGGTCAGAGAATAGATGTGGACCATCTAGGAAGGATCCATTACCATGAAAGAATCACTTCTGGTTCCCTAAAAAAATGAGGTAATAAATGTGTCTTTAAAAAACCACTTTTGTAAAACACAGTTTAAACAATAAAGATCCTCCCAGTTCTATTAGAGTTGCAGTATTTTCTCCACAAACCAGATGTCCTAGGCAACAACCATTAAGGAAGCTTGATTGTTAAGCGAATACAAAACACTTTATTTGGATAAACATTTCCTTTACACTATACAGGAGACAACAAGAAAAGTGGTGCAGCTCTAAACAAAACTTTACTGACAAAGCATTGTTCAACCTGACAGTCACTTGGCGCTGTAATTGTGTACCTCATTTTGTTACAGCTGCAAAGTAAAGTCGGTCCAAGACTGTTCAATCCAACACACACTGACTTACTCTCTCGCAAAAGATTAGCCAAGTCTGTCCAAAGATGCCACAGGGTTCCTTTGACAGATTAACCTAATAAGCCAATCATGCAGCAGTGACAAGAGTGGAAAGTATATTTGAGCCTGCTTTTGCTTTCCTTAACTGGAGAAAACATATGACCATCTGCTCCTTAAGAGTGTGTTTTTAAGAGAACAAGCCTAATCCCTGGGCACGTTATATAACCTTTAACAGGATGCTAACCAGCAACAGCGTGCCAAACACACAGCCTTTGTTGTCTGGTTCCACGCCTTGCAATTTCGTCCATACGTGAATGACAATAGGATTGTTTTGTCCTCGTCTCTGGGAGGAAACGCTGTTTACCATTTTAGACACTTTCACAACGCAAATCATAATTAATTCGGAAACTGCAGACTCAGCAGACCAGAATGTTGTTTTCTGAGAGGCCGGACAATGCGCATAGAAATAACCATTGGAGCAGTACATTAGCAAAACAAAACTGTTCCTGGAATAGCAATCAGAAGACAAACAATGCTTTCATCACGAAATGCATAAAAGGCAGCATGAACGATAGAAAGAAACACCCCGCGGGGGCCTTCATCGTTACCAGACTCAAAGCCGAAGCAAAACTATTATCCCTGCCCGTCGTTCCCGAGGGACACAATCGTTTAGATCCCTTCACTTCATTCAAGCAAACTGATTTGACGCAGACCCTTCTGAAATTAACTGCTCTTTTGAACAACACAAACAAATAAATAACATTTGGATGGAGAGCATGCCGTGTGCCAGTGCCAACTGCGGTAGGTCGAGCTGCATGTTTTCATGTACAAGATGTAGGCAAGGCAGTGAGGCACAATAGACGGCTGGCAGCAGACTGAAAAATTACCCCGCACTCTGGTATTCAAACGCCAGACTTGCATAGAAAGACGAAAAAATGATCTAGCTGCCGTCGTCCAACTCTGTGGGATGACCGGAATCTTACAAGAATAAATAAATAAATAAAAAGCAAAGCTTTTTTGCTTTCAGTAAAAAAACGACAGGTATTCTACGATTTATCTTCAGAATAAAAATGATTAAAAAATGCCCTTGGTCAAGAAGACACAGCACAGAAATCGAATTGAAAATGACCCACTGGAATGAGCCTGTGATTTGAATTTTTGTGCATTTCATTTAGGTTAATGCAGTCAATACAGTTGGATTCATGGCCGGCTTAAATTGGATTAGGAGGTTTTTTAGCTGGCTTATCAGCACCCAGAGGCAATGGTTCCAAAGCAGAATGCTCAGCACTGTCAGCACACCAGGATGGACAAGGCTCAAGGTACACGGCCAGTATCACCTACCTGCAGCTTAACTAGATATTTTTCCCCACTTGTTTCTAAGAGTTATGCAGTTAATCAGCCAAGGTATTTGTGTGCTTTTGACATAATCCATCACAGACCTGTTTTTCCGTTCTTCCAAAACACACTGGTATTTTACATAAACAAAAAATACCAGGTTGGGTTGTGCCTATTTCACAAAAGCTCCTCCTTTATCTTTATTGTGAAGCTAAACCGCTGCAGGCCAAATAGAACAATATCCTTCAGCGTACTCATGGTTTCATTACATCACAAGCAGTAAATACAAAAGAGGATGTTCTTGCAACTCAATTTCCATTTAAACACTCTTTGGGCTAGAATTTTAAAACAGAATGTTCTGAAACTACAGCATTCATCATTTCTTTAAAAAAAATCCCAAATGTTTTCCTTGATAATGCCTCTTAAAAACGCTCAATTATAAACAATCCAGAAAAAAAATTAACATTAAGATATACAAACCACTTTTATTGTAGCATTACACTCTTGTAAATACTGCAAAAAACAAAAGCCAAATTCGACCCTGAATCATTCCTTTTCAGAGAAATACCTAAATGCACAAGCATCAATCAAAACCTCATTTGGCTGTAACCTCATTTGCCAGACAGCTACACAAATGAATGCAGAGTCAGACTCTCCACTGACAGACTGAGTTCTGTACTGCGATTCAAAGCTGCCAGAAGGACCAAAACACATTTATACTCATACTGTAACTCCAGTGACAGCCAAAAGGGCTTTTCTTTTGATTGGGCTGCCATAATGTTGCCTGGAAAGACACATGTGGGCAGGTGATTTATCGCAAATATTTAACCATGTGCAGCACAACCTCTGAAAGCCGGAGCCTGGACAAATAATGTCCCGACAGCAATAAGGAGGGTATTCTAGCTCAGAACATACAGAGAAAAGGGTGAAAAAAATTAACAAGCAGTTTATTTCCTTGTTCCCCAAGGAAAAAGAGTTCTGTGCATTATTAAATAACTATTCTAACGTGGAATTCTCTCAAGGGAGGTAGATATCATACTGTTATTATTCCACTTAGCTCCACTAACCTCATCTGAGCTGTATTTCTTCAGAAGAAGCACACTGAGTAACTGGCCCACTTCTATAGAAAAAGCATCTTAAATATTCAAGTGTTTAATACATTATTTACCCTTTCCTGCACACAATTCAGGGTGTGTTTGTGTGTATGTGTACACACATACACATACACACATACACACACACACACACACACACACACACACACACA
>JBBKCR010000036.1:43725-60018 GCA_037577295.1 Ladigesia roloffi | reverse complement strand
AACGAAACAGTTGGCTCCAGACGAGGCTTAAAGAAGCACGGCAGCGGACTGCCGAGAAAAAAACGACTAACCGACTATTGAAAATGTATTCCACCAAGCCTTCTTCATATCGACTAACGTTTAGTCGACTATTTGGGGGCAGCCCTATCCCAGACCCAGTTGAATTTGTTGAGTCATCATAATAATTGCAAATCTTTTTTTTGCCACTTGTCACTCTGTCATCATGTTGCTAGTCTCTAAAATCAGTTACAAATCACCTACTCCCACACAAAGGAACTGTTTGAGTGTGAACATAGAAGCTGCGGGGTTACTATACTACACTGTGGAATGAATGGTTCCCTCAACATTCATGATTTATATTATATAAGTATTCCACAGCACAGGTGATGCTTGAAACCACCAAACTCAGTGTACTTAACAGAGATTATTCCTCACAATAGAGCCCAGGTGTGCAGGAACAATGACTGATTAAGGCCATTCTGAAGGCAGCAGCTGTGCCAGCAATGGCCTGATGCCACGCTAACCCCAGGACCATTTAATGACTGTATAGCGGCACATTCTTCCAAAATGCAGGCCCATTACTGTCTCTTCTCCTGCAAATGAATTCCCAAAAGATTCTGCCCAAATTTATGTGGTCCAGACAAAATGGTAGCAGCTGCACACTACCTTCCCCAGGGATGAAGGAGATACACCCTGTGCTTTATAACCAGCACCTCTCATGGAAAGTACAGCAGCTACATCCTGGTCTTGGATATGACAGGTTTATGAAATTCATCAGCATGTAAAAGCTAAAGCACAGCAAATCCTGTGAAGTGAGTGCACAAGTCTATTTAGGAATCGTCACACAGTGTTATCTTTTAGTGACGGTTCTTCAGAACCTGAACATTCAGTTACTACAAACTGAACCTATAAAGTCCATCTAATCTATAAACTCCATCATAATCAATTAAAAGTGGCTCCAAATGACAACAGGCACGATCAGATTTACAAACAGGCCACTGCACTGGGGAAAGGTTTGCTGGTCAATCATTTACCCAAACAAATCATGGGGGAAAATTCAAACATATCAATTCTCATCCACAGTCTTTTGCTCCACTAGAAAGGGATCAATGAATGGGTGAGAAAAAGAGGCAGAGTGATAGAAAAAAGTGGTTTGACAAGAGTGATCTTTCTGTTCTCCCTGATAAATGACAAATACCAGCCTAAAAATACCTACCTAAAAATACCTACCTAAAAATACCTACCTACAAATACCTACCGATTCATTGATGATATAGCAAAACCTGGCGATAACCTTTCCGACATTTCTTACAATTTAGCAGGACCACTGATGTCACGGACGAGTGCTCTTTAATGCTCAAATAATCAGTGTCACATTACGTGACGGACATACTGACAATGTCATTATAAATATGTGTAAACATATTGCACAATCTTGTATGTGGCCAAATGAAACAATTACAGCGAGTCTGAAAAACGTAGGTTAGTAAATCTAGTATATTAGTCATCATGATCTTACACCAAGAGTCAAATGAATAAATAAATGTGGTGGAGAGGGTGATTTCTGTATATCTAAACTAACATTTATTACAGAATCATTCCAAACTAGAGAAGCAATAATAAGGCATTTTAATGATTTCAATCTTAATCTCCAATGAAATTAAAATTTGACATTAGAGATGCACACAAATTTCTAGCGAAAAGCTGGCAGACCAAAGTTGATGCCACACAGCAGTGCAAAGAGCCCTCAGCACTTATCATTCCTTTATCACAGCCGTTGGAAGCAGCAACAGGCCTTCTGAGATTCTATATGTTCTGTTTTGACTGAAAGGACATTATTTACTGCAAAGAGACATCCTGATCAAATCCGACCGGCAAATATTAAAGTTAACCAAGGTTTTTCAGACACTCTTAGCTAAGCCTCCAAACCCCTGTGCACATGAGCACACACACACACCCCCCCACACACACTGTGGGGCTTCAGATCAAAAAGAACCGGAAACAATGTTCAATTTGCGAACATCTAAGAACTAAAACTCAAATAACCCTACAGAACACTTGAGATTCTGGTTCTCTACTTTATAGGAGGCACAGTACAATCTCATTTTGTTTAACCTGTAATAAATGTAAGAGCTCCCACATGTGCGATTTCTCAAACATCTTTGCTGTTTCAGCTTCTATGATCGTGTGAAATAGGTGCAATTGCTCCAACAACCTCAATGTCACGCCCACATTTATCATGTTGTAACAGTCACCCGTCCTTCTTAGAGGCTTTTGGTCGTGAAATTAACAAACCATCTCCAGAATTCTTTATTTATTTATATAAACCATACAGTCTGGAATATATAAACTCAGTTTAATACTGATATTGCACAAGGTATCATTATTGTGATTTTTTTCATGTTTAGTACTTTAAAGTGAAGCCAAGATTTTTCAGACACTAAATACAGACATTGCTTATTTCTGATGGATTTAAAAATGTCAAACGAAAACACCGCTACATTGTATTATTCATCTTGTGACTCTTTACAGACCCTTTGTGGTCCTCAGTCAAAATGATTATTTATATGAGACAACAAAAATAATTGAATCCTGATGGAACCACCCATAAACAAATTTGTCGAGGGGCACAGCCCCACCAGAAATTCCCACAATCAAAATATTTCTCCCATCATTTAGTGAGCCATCATCTCCCAGGAAAAAGGTTTCATTTGGTCTTGAATCTCAGTTTTGTTCTGACCACAGGCAATTAAAAGTTCTCCTCGCAAACTGAAGGGAGCTGCAGGAAAGCATTTAATGAATCAAAGCCCCCCTGCTGCACATGCCAGATTATCACCTGCCCAGGAGACATGAAAGTCACCAGGTCCAACTGTGACATTTCAAAGACAGACGAAGTGAAAAACTGAAAACGAAGGCTCAGAGGAGAGGTGATCGCGGCGAAGACACGAACAACAGACTCGTCCTTTCAAATGTAATCACTCAGCGACACATTAAATGTTTTCAGACCATCTTTAATATGTTTGTTGAAATGGGAAAAATAAAACATCCATTACCTCTAACGGAAGGTAAACCTGTACCCCTTGATTTCCTTTCAGGTTTCGAGGGCAAATCATTTCTAGGACGCCACTAAAATAAACAACTCTGGCGGCAGCTTCTCAGGCATGAAAAATCATTAGTCTGTAAACTAAACCTCCATTTCAGACTTTGTCAAGGAAGACCAGCACAATGATTTACTTCCATCAGTGAAATATGGGGAAGAGCAGAACGGTGTAATGTTTGGGTAATGGGACGATCCATCTGACAGTAGAGAGCGTTATTAATCAAATAACTTTTTAGCTGCTGATAAGCAACTTTTCCAGAAGTGCTGCATTTCAAAAGAGAGGGTGTGAAAAAAGATAAATAGTGCGAGGAAGCCCACAGGAAAGTTAATCTTTACTTTTCCGAAAAGATGCAGAGCCACTTCTGCTGAGCCGCCCCATTAACCGACGTCGTGCCTCAGCAAGTTAACAGGCTGCACTGCTGGCCTCCACAATCAGGTCTCAGCAGCAGGCCTAACAGTCCAAACTCACCACAGTGGCACCACCTAACACTGGAGGCACCGCCCAGCTGAACCCTGGGAAACAGGTTTAGAAGGAGAAACATGTTTGCTCTTTCATGTAAAATTATGAAGCACATGTTCTGCTACATCGTTTGTTTTTCCTAACAGGAGGAGCAAGACATTTATGGCAATAAATAAATTCTGAGCTGACTAAAAGTGGCGTGAACCATCAATTGGTTTCATTTATTGCCATTAACAAGCTTGACGAAGTTGTGTAAAGTTAAAATGTAATTCTTCACACGGCTGTGCCGCTGACTACGCTCCATTACAGCGTATGGTCACATTGAGGCGAACGCAGTCTCAATGACAAGTAGATATTAGCTGCTCTGCAGTCAGGAAACACAACTAAAGCAAATACAAACAATTCACAATACAAAGTAAGAGACGGTGGAATTTCTGTCTGGTAGGCCAAAACAAAAACATTTTCCTAAACCAGCCCTCATTCCAGAACATTCTGAAGAACTTCTGTTTTTTATTTAATTATAACCATTATATTACCTAAAATACAAAAAATGACAGATTCTACACACAAATGCACAGCAAGAACTACCAACAATACCAGGAACAAATCTCTAACCAAAGAACCCAAGCATATTTATTTTGTCTGGCTGAGCGAATGTGATGCAGATAAATTACCTGCCGAGCTGAAATAGGCTCTGGAAGAATCCCTGCAGATATTTTTGAATCTGTCAGCATTAAGAGCAAAGTTGATGGAATTAAGCAATAAATCGTTCCGCTGTTTGAGTGAAAAGATTTTTGAAAAGCACTGGACTAAAACTTTGAGCTTCCTTAAAAAATTGCACATTTGGGTCCAAAAAACACCCCAAAAACACAATTACAATTATGTCTTACAATAGAAAAAGAAAGTGCAATGTAATCAATGCCTTTTCTATAATGTTAATATTTCTCTCCACCCAATTCATGGTGAATTCTAGGTTGGTCCCAAGATTATCGGTGTCTTACCATCTTTGACAAAAAAAAGGCCAAAAATCTGAATTTCAGCTCTTTAAAATAATGGTAAAATTGTCAAAATCATTCAGACGTTTACCAACTGAGTGTGGTGATCAGACAAAAAATGAGCAGTTTTTGGTCTTAATCAGCTTTGCTGGAAGGGTGACCTGGATGCAACCACAGGGCAAAACTGAAGTGGACCAACACACACTTTACCTTTCGAGGAGCACTCCCTCCAACACAAAGCAGGAAAAACTGCCCAACAACCAACAGAAAACCAGAGACTGAACCGTATCAGCCCAGATGTAAAATACACCCACACCACAATTAAGTGAGCAAATATAAAAAATCAGTTCAGCAGACTATTTTCACCACACTTCAGTCTCCGCTGCCCACAAGAGGCAGTCAAAACTTTGAGCTGTGTCTAAAGGACAGGTCAGATCACAAAAAGCATTTTAGCAGGTTCAAAACACTTTGCAGTGAACTGTCTGAAACCTCAAAACACCTCCTCATTTCTTACAGTCGGTTATTTTGAGCAATACATGCCAGGGGAGGCGAAAAGGGATGCCTGCAGCACGGACTTTCAGAGGCAGAAGCTTACGCATACAGCATTTTATCAAAGAGGTTGGAAGAAGCAGGTTACGTAAGCAGTCCTTCATTAAAAACATCTTGTTAAAACCGGTACCGTTTTCCCTGCCATGCAAAAAAGTTAGTCTTTTGCCAGAAACTGAAAACAGATAAATAATAATAAACAAATACAGGAGTTATTCAAAGGAACAAGCAATTCATGATTAATGCTATGTTCTATGAAAAATGGCTGGGTAGTGATATAAAAGAAAAAAAAAAAAAAAAAAAAATGACCCTGTTGCCCAAGAGAAATACAGACAGGGGCATCTGAAGTGACGTTATGCAATGGCTGATTCAAAGGCGAATTAATTTGCACAAAAATAAAATTCTGCTTTTTCCCTTCTGGGACTTGGTCCCATTACAGAAGGAGCAGACATGATCTACGATAAAGTTATGGAAGGCCAAATAGAATTGTGCTTTTGGTTGAGCGAAAGTGCGGCAAGGTGACATCAAAAGACAAGTCAAATTAAAGAACAGGAAAAGAGAGCTGGCACAAGCTTCTGCCTCATTTTTACAGGAATTGTACAGGAAGTCCACTGAAGGCACATGACGGACTAATGTCATAGACACAAATCCAGATAAAACACACACGCATTTAGCCCTTAAATGTATTTATATGTGTGTGTTTCAGGGACACTGGAAGCATCTTTAATGTGAGCTGGACACATCGCATGGGTGGGTGGGTGATAGAAAGATATATATACACATAAATACTCATACACACATACATATACATCTTACACACATACAAATAAAAAGCTGCACAGGCGTGCAAGCACTTCAGAAGGAGCATCTATTTGCACTGATTACAAAGATGCTTTTATAAATAGAGGTCAGCCTCTGCACGAGGGTACAGCCAACAGCAGCAGAGAATATGCAAAGGCAAGCAAGTTTGCTGTCAGAAATCACATGTTTAGGAAGTAAACTGTCCAAAACCCATATATAAACAAGCCACAGATCAATGCAACTGCTCCTGCACCAGTGCTCACATGAATTCAACATTTATGGAACGAAAGAGAGTGAAAATGCCACATATGAAGAAAATAATATGTAAAATGTACCTCTGACACGCTTTAGACACCTAAACTGTGATGCTATTAAACACAGCACTTCATCTCCTGCAGCTTGGTTATACCAGCACATAGGCATCCAAATAGGTGGCATATAAAGACAATATTTCTACATGAAAAAGGTTTGATGTTTGTACATGATGTGCTGGGGAGAGGAATACAGGAGGGGAAAAAGCCCCAGGGCTGCTATGGAGGAGTCATGTGTTGCATAAAAATAGTATCTCACTAGAATGGTTCATAGAATGCAGATACTATAATGGCAAATATCAAGCCTTCAAGTCATTTACAACAAAGTGCAGCAAAAAAACACAACTGCAGCAATCATGTGCTTAGATGACTCACATAATGCAGGTCATAAAATGCAGTACATCAGCCAAAAGAATCTAAATATAACCGTTAACTGCAGATCAGTATAGAAATCTGGCAATTCTGATTGCACACCAGTAGATCTCTTCTTACAGGGCAGGGATAAACTCACGATACGAGAAAAAGCACCTGCACACAGCCTCCTCAGCAGCCCTGGGGAAACAGCACTTTAAATTAGACCGCACGCACCAGCCTACGTCACAGAATGTGTGAAGACTAGCTGCAAACATGCTGACACTAAACGCAAGACCACAACACCCACCTTTTTAATCTCCTACATTTCGAACAAACCCCCCATCTGCACTGGCTGATGAGCTCATTGATTGTGAGACTTGTGTTTAAACATGTGGACACTGTTGGCCAAGTGATTTCAATGGAAGTTGGTGCCAGTACTGTTTAAATCACTTGACAAATGGCACTTTTGCCACTGGCCGGAACCGTAAATGTACCGCAAACAAGCGTTTTTCCCCCATTACAAGTAAAGTGACCCGTACCTGCGCTGCGCAATGGCAGGGCCGAGACCGGGCCGCAGCTCAGTGTTGCTGCTAACTGATTGACGAAATGTCATCACAACATGGAAAAAGGCCTTGTATATTTTTCTTTTTTTAAACTGTTCATCCAATAATAATAATAATAAATAAATAATAATAATAACAAAGGCATCAATGAACAACAGGGAAGTCTACAAAGGACAAGAGGTGCTGTCTGACTGGGCTGAAGATAAATTTCATCCATTTTCTGCCAACATATTTGCCTATAAAGTTGTGAGAAACATGAAGGTGGACAATGACATCACTAATAAGTTAGTAGGTTATGGTTTTGTCGCACAGCTAAAGAACGTTGAGGCAAAAAACTCAAACAAGCCTATAAATTGAAAAGAATAAATTGTAAAAGCAGCTCTGTCAGAAAAATACCCCCTGGTTTGACTCCATGGATGCGATTTTGGAGAGTTACGTAGCTGATGCATCAGAAACAGTGTTAGCGAACTGATATCAAAGTGTGCTGCACGTTCTGTAGCATCGCATAAAAGGCCAAAAAGTCCAGAGATTATCAGGACAGACTCTTACGAGGTCATGTAGTGCCTCATCTATGACACACCACTCCTTTACTGTCCTTGATGGAGCATGTTTAGAGAACAGAATAGACACTCACGGTTGAAATGCTGGAACTATTAAGTCCAATATGCTCACACTGAGAATATTACAGGGGACAGCAGACATCATTCTTAACTGCTTTGCATAGTCTTCCTTCAGTGCTGCTCTCAAAATTTCCATGGCAAACTAGAGCAAGTGCAAAACTGGTCTGGTGTCAGTCATACAGGCCAGCAGGGACAGAGCTTAATGAGACCTTTTTTTTTTTTTTTTTTAACCTTCCATTTATAATGAGTCTCCTATTTTAGATCTGCAGTACAGAACTCCATAGACCCCCTCCTACAGGGACTTCATCAGGCCAATGGAGACAGTAATATTCACTGACAGCAGAACTGGAACAAATCGAATTTCAAAAACCTGTTCCAACTGCAGAAAGAGCCTTCAACATGTGTTTCCCTCCCAAGTCATTTAACTATGAAAGCATTTTAGACAATGGCCACATGTGCTCATGTCCTAAACTCCTAAATTGAAATACTGAAGGATGGATATATATTTTAAGCAGGATTATTAGCCCTGAAACTCAACATTGTTCAGGAGTGGCTTGTGGAACATCACAATGAGAAGTCACATTCCTCAGAGAACATCACATTCCTCAGAAGTCAATCTGATTCAGTATCTGTGGGATGGGCTGGGAAAAAAATAGTCTAATCAATGGAGACCCATCTCACAGCAAGGATCTGCTGGTAACATTTAAGAAAGGTACCAAAACACACCTTCAGGGGTTGTGGAAAGTCTTGGCAGGTCAGATGCTCTGGTAGAAATATTAGGCAGGTGGGGTTTTTTATGTACTCCCCAAAATCCTGGTGGTCCAACCATCAAAAGTTCCTTCTCATGCATTTGTTTGGCATGTCACTTTGAGAAATGACTCAAAATCCACAAGAAGGGGAGTATGAGAGAACAAGACAAAAATGCTACACACCTAACCCAGATGTTACACAAGCATGTGGGAGTTTCAGCAAACTGTTTGCTTCTGTGGTTCCCATGGAGGCTGATATTACGTGATAAAAATCACTTTAGGATTGAATTTGGCCATTCAGCGTCTCCTTAGGGAGACAGTTATCTTGTGTTTTCTAAACGGTCTAAGAAAACTGCAAGAACAGATTTGGTGGGACAACAACAGGATTACTGCATAATTTCAGTCAGCAGTACAGAAAATGGAACATGCAAGAATATTCCGATTCCATGCCCTGATATACTGTAAGTATATGTCTGGGAAAAGGAATGTTAAGTGTTAAGGCGTTGGCATTTAGACTGTTTTTACAGAGGAGGAAAAGGGGGAAAAAAGATTCAAGTTGCTGTAACAGAAAAACAGCAGGCATCGCATCAAGTGAATCAGATGAAGCCAGAAACTGCTCAGCAGAGCCTCATCAATGTACAGAACTCCTCCAGTTTCTTGACCTTGGGAAACCTATCCGAGCCATTCACCCATGGACACATCTGGCCTCAGCACTACTAAAAGCAGAACTCATGCTCCTGCTTTTAGAAAGGCTGCTAAACATCTGGAGTGACTTTTTAAGAAGGCCTGAGGTCTATTAGCATATTAGGACCTCAGCATCTGATAAACATCATGAAAGTAATGGTTAAAGGCTAAAGACCAGGTGGAACAGGGAGGCCAAGGGGGGGAGAGAGAGGAAAATGCTATTACCTGAATAGACGTTTCGGTGTGACCGTATATTTATTTTACGGACTGCCACGAACGTTTTTTGAGTATCACAAAATATCAGGTTTAAAAACTCTTGAAAATGTGGGACATTAACCACCTAGTTGTACGAGCGAATAAAAGAGCCACTGAATAATACAAACTAAGAAATTGGATGCGACTCAACAATACCAATACTACCAGTGTCACACGGTCTCTCATAGAGGCTAGACAAGGCAAGGCCTTCATATGACCCAACCGAACACCACCATCAGGATTTAAAGAACCACATTCACAATGCAAAGCATACAGAAACAAGAGGAGATGACTGCAACATATGTTTAGGTATCTTTTCACAGTAGGGCTCAGGTGTTTGCTGTGAGGCACTGGGCAAACCTGATCTACGGTAATGTGAGCTCAAACTGAATCTAAATTACATCCATTAAAATGCAGCAGCTAAGCTGCAGAGCTTACACAGCAACTTCTTAAAAACTGCTTTAGATACAACTTCGTCAACCAGGTTCTTCATAAATGGTTAATCTGCTCATTATGATGATCGAAGCATGCTGGATATGTATAGGCAATACAGTTGACCTCAGTACGGGTGCCATGAAAAAGATTACATGTATACATATATTTACATGTATACCACCTTCTATCTCCCTTCATAAAGTAAAGCATTTTTTCTTGGCATGCCCAGCATTGTTTTCAAAAAAAAAAAAAAGGTCTGACACTAAAAGAGGCCCCATCTGAGCCCTGTACGTAACACTCTTGTAATTAAAAGCTTTTTTTTTCTTTTAAGTGGCATTTATTTTGTTGTGTGCACCAGGTGTGTTGTCAGTTGTGCCAGTGGTTTATGCTCTTTCCCTCAGGTCAGGAACATTCCATTCTCTAAAAGAAGCCAGTGCCAACACCTCGGCTTTCTGACAAGGTCAGCCGGTCACCGTGATGACTGGTTGGGGGTCAGAGTTCATGCCTGCCACCCTGATGCTCGGTGATGAGGTCAGTGAGCAAGAGAGAGAAGGGGGACGAGGGTGGGAAAACTTTTGAAAATATAAAACCCCACTGCTCCATTATGTTCCCCTCATGAACAACAAATTGCCTCTTAAACTCACATGAACTCTCTCGGCAGGCCCGGCAGTTCTGCTGTAATTGATGGAGCGTCCGATTCCTCCCCAATATCACTGACCATAAAGTGACAACTAAGCATCGGACACTGCGATCCTGATACTGTCAGCGGCAATTTCATGGAGTGGTAATTTTTTATTTTTTTATAGCAAAAAAGAAAAAAAAGCCCTATAGACTCAACCTGACAACAAAAAACATGATAAATGGCTCCTCTCACTTCTGCCTACAATTTCAGTGTGTTTGTCAAGGGCAGTTTTAGTAGGAGGGCCAAGGAGAAACCTGCCAGCACAATGTTATGGAAAAGGCTGCCTGTTTTCCTGGCCCAAAACGCCACCGGTTGTAGAATCCGCACCAATGACAAACAGCCCTGGCTATTTTCAACACACTGTAATTGCTGTCCATGTGGTTTCACATTGTGTATGAGCAAGTTCGGGAACGGCAGAGCTGGATATCCAGCAAAACCAGCGATGCTGAATCCCAAATACCGCAGCAGACAAACCAAGCGGAGATGGCTGGCAGTGGTCCCGGCACAACAAGGAGATGGATACCAGTAAACTTGGCTGACGGAGGCACTCCAATTATAACCTCCCCGGCTTTCTATCCGAGGCTCTGCGGCCAACCTCACTCTCGACAAGTTACCCTCGGGCTGCAGACAGAGCTGAATACACTTTAGATTTTTGGTAAAGATATCTCGCACACCGTGTGAGGCCTTGAGAGCTTAGGATTTGTTTGTGTGTTCCTGATAATCTGACACTACTTGGAGGAGAAAGCAAAACAAACATTACTTGAACTGTAATATTTAGGGAGAACAATAATATACCATTTTTTAGGCTCACCTGATACTGCATTTACCTCAAGGTCCCTCAAACTCTCCAACAAGCAAGGAAAAAGACCCCATCCGGAAAAAAACAACATTTTGGACTAAAGAAAGAATGTGCAAAAAAAAAAAAAAGTGTAAAAATGTTCTACTGGTAACCAGCAATTATGGACATTCATCCATGCAAGCACCTGAATGGCAGGTCCGTAATTTAACAAAAAGAAAAGGACGTCTTCCCATCTTTCCCATCATAAAAGCAAAAGTTTCCTGCATATCTTTTCATTTATTAATTCATTTTTGGCACCCCTTAAAAAGAAGAAACAACACATGGTGAATGTCAAGGGTGCCCATAAGCGGAAGGAACATGGTCAGGTGCGGTAGTCAGGCATCAACATCTCAAAAAAGCCAAGGCAGGGACAGCAAAAGGTGCCCTTTTATCACCAAGGCAACACATATCAGCAGTTTAAAGAAACATCACTGCAAGACTTTTACTGTGATGGTATTTAAAAAATAAAAAGAATAAAAACTTGTGAGAAAGATTTATGATTAAGACAAATCTTCACATGTGATCCCTAAAAATAAACAGCATGAAACAAATAGAACCAAGCACAATATCTGCTGAAGTAAACTTGATTTTCAAAAGAATTACAGGGAAAAAAGGAGTTTGTCCACGATGCGAAAGGACTGATATGCATCCATGACATCTGCTTCAGACAAAGAAAACTAATACTGTCTTTAAATAAGAAGCTTAATTTACAAAGCATTATGACCGTGAAGCCTCAGTGTGCTTTCAGTGCAAAGACTACATTACCAGACACATTCTTTACCTCCCACTGGGAACAGGCCCTATGTCTTATTCTTACTGACAACAACCACAAAAATACCACGCGAGTTAAGAGATTGCCTTCCTAACCTTTTAATTAAAAGCTTGGAATTATGCCCAGCAACTTAAGGGCATCGAGAAGTGGGCCAGTGGTGCCATCAAGATATACTACAAACTCAGACGAGCTCCCATTAGCACAAAAATAACATTTAGAGGAACCTAAAATAATAATGATAATTAAAAAAAAAGCACCATCCTGTATTTCACAGGCTATTTCCACATTGTGATTACAAGCTATGGTGCCTTAAACAGTTAATTATTTGAATTACGAGAATCTATTCTGCCAAGTAACGACCCTCCAAAGCCACAAAAGTACACAAACACGCGCCTGAACTTGCAGATGCTTGTAATTCCATGTCTGGGTAGTGTTAAAGGAACAGGGCAGATGTTTTTGCACTTAAGAAGAGTGAGGGCTGAAGATGAGAACTTCAGGGTTCTTTCTAAGAGAGGTGGTCTTTGACAGAGACAAGTGGCCACCACCAACCTGGAGGAGTCATTCATTCTGCGTATGAGGTGCCAGGTCAGCCTCAAGATCACAACAAGACAATCAGTTTCCGTCTGTCTGCCAGAAATGAAGGCATTAACACCCCCACCGCCAACACACACAAAGCCAAAACTCTGAAACAGTCCATTTGTGGCACCCAAAGTTTTGCCATTATTAGAGATTTTTAACTTAAGTGCAGTCCTAAGTGTTTCCCATTACACCGGTGCCTCTCGAGGGTTGGACCAATTATTCCTTTCCTTTAACAGTCACCCAATGATTTATTTCCTTGACAGACGGAGGGCCGGGGCACAGTCAGCCCGAGTCTTGACAAATGAAGCCACGGATGTTGAAAACAAAATCGAGCATCTAATGAAATCCTACTCAGATCATCCACCAGACATTACCACTCAACCAAGAAATCCAAGCATTTTTCAGCCAAATTGGAGCCAGACTGGGTGGAGGGCAGCGACATGTGATGAGAGGGACATGGGTTTCATACCTTAAACACATCTGGGTTTGGTTACAAGCCCTTCTGACTGGTCTTAGGCTCAGCTCCATTAAGTAAACCCATCACTCACTGTGGGATGCCTCAGCGGCTGCATAGGCCCTTTTTGGGGAGTTGATTGCAACTGCTCCAGAGAAAGAGGGGGCGAAATAAAACCACAACCTTTACTAATTTATTTCCCCCCATGATCTCTGTCTTGTGGCAATCTGGGTTTTCACCTCTGCTGCAGGCTGAGGGACAAACGACGTCCAAAACGGACAAAACTGCATCTCGGAAATTCCTACAAGCTTTTGTTTACTGAGCCCGGACCACACCTCCGACATTTACTTGGCATGCCAGATTACACCAACCTTCACATCAGCATGCCTCCAGTTTGTTGGAGCTTGTCTTTCAGTTAAAGGTGTAACCAAACTTCTCACAGCTATCAGCCCGTGCTCTGACAGAGCTGACAGTTCTGCATATCCTTAACTCCTTAAACTCAGTTGTTTTCCTTTGCATTTGAGCCTGAAGTTTTGGAGCTTCCTACTGTGTGAAAGCTTGCTTCCAACCACTTACTGGAACAAATCTTACACCATTAACTCTTTTCCACATTGGGGAAAAAAAACACTTTTTTAAAAAGTTGGAGAAGTTTGCAGGAAAACATTAGGAAGCTTGCGGCAAGGATATAAGCTGAATTCACTGGTAAGCAACCAAATTAGGATGCCTTGAGAAAGCTGCGAGTTGTAACAGTTTAACGCTGTATACTGCCCAGATCTAGCTTAAGCACATTTCTACACTAGAGCTTCCCTCCAGACCTGAAGCCATGAGCTCCAAGAGTACATTAGGCAGAGTGTGAAAGCCGTTTCCAAGCTTGACCCCCGGTCTTTGCGGAGAGGAAGGTCCTAAAGTAAAGCCTGTTGCAGCCCACAGTGTTCGTAAAACCGATCAGTGCCCACTGTTGTACTTTTAAAACTCAAACTACTTCCCAAGTTTTGTAATGACAAGGATGGAGATGTGAAGGGCATGTACTGAGCATTTTGCAAATGTCTCATGCCAACGTGGCTTAAAACTGAGAACAGCTCTTCAACTGAAGAAACCATGCAGCACGTTTAATACAAGCTTGTCATCACTGTCAGTAACTGACCAAACCAGGGATAGGCAATGGGGGAAAAAACAAGTACTTTTCACAGTTCATAATGTGTTCCTCTGCATTTTTTTCCTAATATATCTTACAGTGGTGCCAATGTAAAAACACTTCATAAACTGAATACAAATGAATGTATTCAATGCTACATACACACACACTTGCACTAAAATTAGATTAAACTCGCATTGTGATAAAACATGCAGTTGTTCAGTGTCTATATACAATATTGAAGATAATCCATTATAACTCCCACAATTGGGAAATATGCATCATGACAGCAAAAATTAAGACAGTACAAGAACAGCAAAAAATTACATAGAATATAAACTATACCAAGAGTAAAGTACACTATACAAACATTTAAACATTCTGTAACTGTACCATGAAAATATATCATGCCATGCCAGTAAAAGCTCTAAAGGGAGTAACAAATAAAGGTGTGAGCTGTTTCAACTATAATCTTTCATGAAAGGATTATTAATTTTAAAATGTATTTGATCCACCGTTCAGAAGATATTTTCCTGAGTGAAAAGAACCCTGCTGATAATGAGCTCCCACCTCACGGTCAGAATCGGTTATGGATACTGCCTCAAGCACTCCGGATGAGTATGGAAATGCATCTTTCCAGATACAAATCACAAGATTTGGGAATTGAAATGTGCAGGAAGAGGAGATTCATTACTTCTCATTACGGCAGAACTAGGCCTCATTAAGTATTTCTTCTGAGACTAGTGACACCATATAAAGTATTCAACACTAAGTTTGAGTAAACATGCAGATTAAATGTCAGCAAATGAGAGGAGCTGTTGAGATGTAAACAGTTGCAGACGGTTCCTTGAGAGATGGGCGTGTCGGCTGGCCTGTTTCAGGTCATCCAAACTGACATTAAACCTGAGGCGTTCACTTGAGCGCAGAAGGACTTCATTGAGTATGCTCTCAACACCAATCGTGGGGAGGATGGTGATGATCTCCAGCTTCGAAGAAACCCCTACCTCGTTCAATAAATACAGTGAGTCACAGCTGAGGAATTTTCCTCCACTTGATATCAAACAGTGAGCTGTAGAATGTAAGCACATTGGCAAGAGTGCCTTCATACAGACCTTTATGAGTGCAGATCTTTTTATCAAGGTAAACAGCTCAACATAAAGGGATTGCCACCCACTGCTTCTAAATTTGCTTTAGAAATGCAGCTCTGCATAACCTAGACACTACAGTAAAAGCAATGCATTGTCTTTTGCATTGTTAATGACATTTAAATTATATCCAGTGTGCAGATTATGCTGGTTGCTCTACCCCCATAGGCTAATGCAGAGACAATAATTGGCAGCCTGTCAACAGAATCAATGGAACTTAATGAGAAGTTTTTGATCGGAGTTTTTCCTCTTCACCAAAACAGACAAGCTCAAGGGCAGCGATTTGAATCCTGCTGTTTAGAATACAGAAATAAAATGGTGGAATGGTGTGTTCAGGGTTTATTTTCCGTTGTGCTGGAGCTACCATTTTGTACAGCAAGTCACAAACATGTAGATAATTGCGTCAATACCTGCAGACGCAAGGCTCCCTGGACTTGACACCAGTTTACAAGGATAAATTGAGCAGTGAGCAATGCCTTGTACTTGATTGCTCCAAGAAAAGCACCTTTAACGCTTATCTAAGACATTCATTCCCCCATTTATCCCACTCATGCATCCTTTCTGAATGAGCCCATGCATCCGCCATTGGGTACAACAATGCATCAAAATTTTGCATATTTATTGCATATTGCAATGCAAATGTGAGAATATGCAGTGTGAAGTATTAGCATTCCATTAATCATGACATGCCTGCAACCCAGTCCAGCATATTCCTAGCACCCCCACCCCACCCCTGTCCCCAGCAAATTCCAGCTTTGGTCTCATTAGCAAATTGTCATTTCCTTCAAATTCCATTTCAAATGTATTAAGATTTT
>JBBKCR010000036.1:1481-19704 GCA_037577295.1 Ladigesia roloffi | reverse complement strand
TGTCCAAAAGAAACAAGCTCCACCACTCCAAGCTCTTCTGGCTTCTGTTTACGGCGTCTCATTATTCCCTGTACAGCGGCTCTCATCTGGAGAACAACAGGCCAGAGACTGATTCGAGTGGTGACTTTTCAAATAGGGAATTTAAATACATCTAACCACAACATCAAAGAAAGTAGTATGGCATCAATCGCATGTTCAACTGAGAGTGACCCTTCCCAAAGTCTTGATTTGTCCAAGAAAACATGCACAACAGTATACTCCTATATTGCTTTATATTCACAGTTATATTGTTAAGAAAGCAGCATTACTGGAATCCAGGTCAAAAAATTGTGGTTTTCAATCCAGTTCTCATGGTTCGCAAGATGGTTTATGTAATTTATCCCTATTATGCAAGTTGATTTAGAACATCCAGAGGTCCCTAGAGACTGGATTGAAAGCCACTGGTCTACAATATTGCCCAAAAAGCTGGAAGATTAGATATGATAAGAGTTTTGTCAGACTGTCATTTGTCTTCATATATTGACAGCATACACCATCTGTATGGGCTGGACTTTCAACCACAGGCACAGCTGAAAGTGCAGGTAAAAATGACAGTGTAATTATCACTTGAAATGGCATATTTGTACCAGAATAGTCTCCAAAGCCCCAAATGTATTTAGTGTGATGCGGGCCATTGGGCAAGCTTCTAATCCTTATAAATTATTTCTGCTGTTTAGAGAAACAGGACTGGATAGTTCCATCACATCATATAAGTTTGGGGATTTTGAGACTTGTCTGGTGGAAATATGCAATTGAAGATCATTATGCTATCACTATACTGTCATTTTTTACTTGCACTTTCAGTTAAGCCTTTGTGGTTAGCCATCCAGTCCATCCAGATGGTGTGTAATGCCATTCTGTGAGTCTGAAAACTCATATCAAATCCCCAAACGTATATAGTGCAATGCATATATCCAGTCCTGTTTATCTAAAAACAGAAGAAATACATGTAAAGAAATACATATCAAAAAGTAGAAGCTTGCGCCATGGCATGCATCATTACATCATTACATTTATATTTAAATAAAAAATGGTCCAAAGGTCTTACAAAGGCCACAGCTCAAAAGTTATTCTCAAAGGTTGAAGGAGTAAAATCCAGACTCTTCTCAGTTTTGAAGTGGTGAAACAAACTGAACTGAGACCATCAGTGTCCTAAGTTGCCAGGTTAGCATTGTGCTAACTGCTTGTCATAAAGCATTACACATTTGTCTCAAGTCATATAAGGTCCTAACTTCAAACAGATTCTTCATGTGGTTTCTGACACTGTATGACATATGACTAGCAGCTAGGAAGCAGGGTTTGAACACCAAACGTATTTGCAGATGAATACCTGGGGTAAGGCCTGGTTAAATGTGTCTAATTAGACTTTTAGCCACACCAAATTTTGAGCCATGAAAATATTTGTAAAGTACTATAACCCAGCATGCTCCTCTCTGTAAGCAGGGCAGCCATTGCTCTACAGGAATCAGAAGGCATGCAGTATTGTCTCAGATCTTCTAACTGCTGCTTCAGAGCCACTCTGTCCACATGGGACAGTTAGAACCGCAGAATTATCTTTAAATGGAGACTGAAGACTCACCTCTTCAATGAGCACAAACAACTCCTTGTCAAAAACATAGCTTCCATGGCTTTGTGGATTATAAAGCACTCATATGTCACTCTGGATAAGAGCATCTGACCAATGCTCGAAGTGTCAGAACTCACTTTCTTTGGGCTCCACTCTTTAAAGCTTCCAATTTTGGCGACCACAGCCAGGTCAGACAAGTTGGCAGCCTGTAGCTCTCTCTCACCCATCTCAGTCACAATACAGCCCAGCTCAAGCAACTGCTCTGGCCTGAGGGTCTTCATCGGCTTATAAAGCTACACAAACAAAAATATACCAATATTTATACACACAGCAAAAAAACATGTTCCTTATCCATATTTACATTTAGAGTGGAGCTATGGAGCCAACAAATATTGAAAGTTATTGAATTAATGGACTTCCTTATGTGGTTTCTGATGACATAAGAATGCTAAAAGCAGTATGAATGCAAAACCTGAATTCAGTGGGGTTTTTATTATAAATTAAAGTCTGCCAACTGTGTGTTTGAATGGTGTGAGGATTTAGAAATGTAAAACTAGAATATAAAACTACAGTCTGAAATCTAAAGCTTTGTACTGTGGAGGACTAACCGGTCTGAGCTCTGCCCACAGTGCCCCACGTTGTTCAGCATCCAGTGAACCGTCCTGACCTAAAAACTCCACACACTCCTCCAGCTCCCTTCTCCTCATTCGGCTCAGCTGATACCAGCGCCAGGCAGAGGGGAAGGTTCCTTTGACATCTGCGCAGCTCGGGGTCGGCTCTGATAAACATATGCAGACCATTCACTCGCAGATAAGGTTGTATGGGTTATGTCTGATTAAGTATCTTAATTTGTAACAGACGTGGCAGATTGAAATCATAAATAAGCCTCACCTCTTCTCGTCCATCTCCGCCCTTTGATGATCTTGTGAATGAGGCTGAAGATCTTGTCTTTTAATCCTTTCAGGTCGGCACACACCCTACCAAGAGCAGAGTCTTTCCAGTTCCACTGACTCTGCAGAAGTTGCTCAACTGTGTCTTTTCCCAAATCCTCCTAATAGAAACGGCATCTTCAACACAATGTAGCGACACAGCAAAGCTGGGTGAGCTTCAGAAATAGAGCCCAATTCATTTGAAAACATTCCTTACCAGAGGAAGTGATCGTATCTGTTGGGGTGACAAGGTGAAGATAAGCCGGCCTATATGTTCAACATCCCCCACTGTCCAGGATTTTGGATCTCTATGGAAAGGAGGAGTAGCTCAGGGGCAAAACCACTCATACATTATTCAAAGGCCTCTGCTTCCATGCTGGTAATACATTGCCTTCCACCCATTTCTTATGAAAACCTTCCCCTTACCCCAAATGTAGACTATTAACCAAGATGCATGGAGGCAATAGTTTGCTTAACTTTAATTCTGGAGGCTAGAATTAGAATCAGAAAACTTTATTGATCCTTGAGGAAAATACTTTTGTTATGACTGAGAGAGGTTCTAACATGCTGGCTTAAGCTGACAAATTTTAAACTACCAGGTTATTATTGTGCTAACACCTTGCCTAAATTATCATACATTTGTCCCATTTGTATGACATACAACCAGCAGCTAGAAGCATCAACAAACCATCTCAGCTGGTGACATCAACACATAATGGGGTATGGGTTGGGAAAGATTAGATTTTTGGCCAAACCACAATTCTAGCCCATGAAAATGTTTTCCACAAAAGATTTGAGAGAAGGCTTTGGCCAATACATTTATGAGCATTATAAATCAAATTGTTCCCATTTTTCTAATGTATTATAAATGTAGCCTCACTAATGAGGTTGTGAAGATATGTTCCATATTTCTGTTGTAGAGATCATCACTGTAAATTAAATGATATATAATGAAACACTTCAACATCAAACCAGCTCTGACTGATTATGGTCTTAAACTTGGAATCATGCAGAACCTTTGCCAATTTGGTCTAATTTCCTTTAAGGCAACAGTGACTACTTCTGCAAAACAAACATATTTGCAATATTACAGTAGTGGCATAAAAGTTGTTATGTACCACAGTGTGAAAACTGGTCAAAAAGGGGCCTACCCCAGCATACTCCTCTCTGTAAGCAGGGCAGCAATTTCTCTAAAGGAATCGGAAGGCATGCAGTATTGTCTCAGATCTTCTAATCGCAGCTTCAGAGCCTCTCTGTCCACATGGGACAGGGCATCTCTGTCCAGGAAAAGCAACATAGGACCCAGCAGGTCCATGGAGGCCCCAGAAAGGCGGTCCTCAGAAATACCCTAAGAGTGGGGTTGGAAATTGTTGAAGCAAAAATGAAAGAACATTTGTGTTTGCCTGCATAGACGAGTATTAATGCATCTGGAAAAATTACTTTCAAATGAAGCAATTTGCAAGCATATTGATTTAGTTCATTTCAATCTAGATAAAGAATTTCAATCTCGGTCCACGTCCCTGCATACAATCAAGTCATTTTGACCATAACAGATTCTGAAAAGCCCTAGGCTTACATTTTAATTAACTTTAAATACTCTTATCGACTGCTAGGAAGAGCTTCTTAATGATGCCTAAACTCTACCAGTCCAACAAGATGTACAAAAAGCCATTTCTCTTACAAGAACATTAACAACTTTCTCAGCCAAGGCCATCTGTTTGTGTCGTGGAAGCTTCAGGAAATCAATAAAATGTCGTCGGACGTGGTTTAGGATGGCCATGAGTGAGGTGTTGGACAGGTGCTCAATCATCGTCAGTCTGCGAGACAACACATGACAGTGAGGCAGATGGAACCAGGTGCTAGACGGAGAGTTTGCATCAGAGAAAAAAAACAAAAACAAGAAAAACGCCTGGACTTACGGTAGTCCTGCAGTGAATGCAGGGCTGAAGCTGTTCAGATCCACATTCTGCCTTTTCCGAAGCTCTTCCACCACACACTTCCTCTGTGGAGACATTAATGGTTGGTTGCTGCATAGTCATTTTTTCAGGCATGAAATGTATTGACATAGTTCTTCCCTCAGGCCTGGTGTTTGCTTAGTCATTCATTTAAATAATGAATTAGAATGAAAACGCTTTAGACCCGCTGCCATGTGGCCGGTAAACGGCTATTAAAGAACTAGATTAGAGCACAATAACAGCGCTGCCGTATTCAGGCCTCATTTGTTATTTACTGGCAAGCCAAAACGCAAACCTTCAGTGGTGTCATTTGTAACAAATACTATTTGCATTGGCAGCACAGTAGACTTTGCTCTGGCCTAGCAATTGGAAAACAGTAGGGGCGAGTTATTTTGAATTGCTGGAATTGTCTGAAGCTTGTCTCACACGTTCTCACCAGAGCTGGCCTCAGTCCTCCTGGCAATTCTGTGATAAACTGCAACAATTCAGGGAAGTCTGATTCATTGGCCCAAAGCCGTAGCCTATTACAGCTCATGCCACTTGCAATGCGGCCCAAGCGTCTGTAAGGGAAAATGGCAAATTGTACAGTTCTGCAGCAGTAAGCTATTGAATATCAGGATTATTTGTTCTGTACAAGGTTCAACAGGGACAAATGGATAAAAGTATTTGCAGATTAGCTGAAATGTACTGAATATACATGAAATGCTGAGATGGAAATTTCTGCATAATAATCATAAATGACTATGAGGTCAACAAAGACATTCAGATTGGTCTGATAGCAAGGGATCCATTCTGGAGAAATTTACCGAGTCAGAACTCTATCACAGTGGCATCAAATGGAGCCAGACATCTGAAATGTATCCAACAGATAAGTTTCAATTGAAATGGTCAAGCCCGATTTTGTGAGTATAAGGTTATCAACTAGAAGAATATTTTTTAGCTTATTACACTAGTAAATACACTAACGGTGGAGAAGTATATACAGGGTGTTTTAATGCAAAATACTACCAACATTTTGCCATTTTCAATATCACATATAAATTACAAAACTGAACTTAGGTATGCTGAGTGTTTTGAGAAAAAAGTTTGGGCTGATAATTTACGGGAATTTTATATGATGTTGTTCTCACAGAACAACGATTATTTTTCGGATTTACTGCTATTTTACATCCCCACTGTATTTGTAGAATTACTCTTGTATTTGTGTAGTAAATAAAATTCCATTGGTTCCATTCACCAACACTGCAAAAAACTCAAGACATTCCAACATTGAACCCACTCTGTATGACTATGTTTTACATATGCAACCATAGATTTCTGTAGATGTTTTGAAAAATTGGTGTAATTTATATTTAAGGGAACAATCACATCTTTAATACAAGCAAATCAAAATATTACAAGCTATGGTGCAGGCTTACTGTACTGTATCTCTGGTGATGTTTCCCGTCTGCTGGATCCTTTCGAAAAGCAGCTGAGCCTGTTGAATAAAAAACTTGACAGGTTGGACAGCAATCAAGATCGAATGCGATACGGCTTTGGCCGAGACAAAATCCCTCTAATGCGGGCATTAACAATTCATATTCCCTTGTGGAAGCCATTGTACTACAGTGAGACCAATTTGCTTGGAGGCAGCTGAGGGGCACTCTGTATTAATTTACAGGGCAGCTCATCTGTAGTATAAACAATGAGCTCCTTCGAATAAATGTGACATCGGATTTGTCTGGCCACTGAATGTCATGACCAAATGAGAATAATTATTTGCAATATGCTGGCGAAGGACCAGGAATCAATAGAATATTACCTGCTGATGGGACCAGGGCATCTCTTTGTACAGATGAACATAACGAATGATGGTGTGCCCGTCGAGTTCCGAGGCCAGTGTTTTCAGTGAAACGGCGGAAAGAAGGCAGGGCAGGTACAGCGTCAGGTTTGCTGATGTTTGTTTCAGAGCCTTCAGATCAACAGATATGGCCAGTTAGCCCATGACGGCTATATCACATTCACACGGCCCATTTAATCAAAGAGCGGCTAGTAAGCACCGAAGCACTTTTAGTGGGATTTGTTGTTTGTTTTGGTAAAAGAGATATGTGTGTGTGTGTGTAATCATATTATATCTAAATGTATATTCTATATAAACAAATACAGAATTTTTTAAATATGATTGTTATTGGTCCAATACTGAATGACAGATTACAGCTGATAATATGATTTTTACACAGCTACTACTGATCAGCAAACTTGTTATTTTAGTTTGTGATGAAGTGCCCTTCTGCTAGCAAGTAAACATTAGAATAAATGAAAAAAGAAGAAATGAAGACAAACAAACAAGGAGATAATAGTTTTGTTTCCAATTTCTCCCCAATTGCTCCAGCCTTTCCTTGGATTTATGAAACTCCATCTGTGGCTCCTGATTTCATTTAATGAAGACAAACAAGGTTCCTGATGGGAACTACAATACTGGGCTTCCAACCTGGAATCCTGTACATGATATACTGTACATCTATGAGAAAAATGAATGCCAGTTTTGAACACATCACATCAGGTCTAACTGCACACCTAATGTCCTCAAATTGTCTACATTATGAGATTATGAAGTAGTGTGAATGTGAATAATTTTACATAAATGCTACTAGCATGCCAACACTTGTGAAATGAGGTAAATAAATAAATAAAATAAACATGTGAAAAGTACTTTAATTACAGCTTTCTAACAAAGTCGCAAGTTTGTGTGAAGTTATTTAGGTGAAGTGGGGATCGTATGGGATAATTTCAGTGTAGAATAACGCTCATTAACCACCTTGTAAATTCAGAAGATTAGAGAGAATCTGTGGTCGGCCTCCGGAATATTTTTGTTTACCACAATATACCATCATGGCAATTTTCTGATATGCATGGATTCCATTTTAAAAATAGAGTTCCTGTTAGAGGCATCACACCAACTACAGAATGACGCACAAACTTGATAGACGTGTGTGTGTCACATGATTTTAATGGGGGGTCATTTCCTCTTTCATGTAATCAAGAGAGAAGTTCAGCAGGAAATTCTGACAATTTCACTGAACTTCAGCTATAATGTTTCTTCTCATCATAATCTTCTGATCATTTGTGTGATCACTAAGCTGTTGTGACTATTTTGAGCCTAAACACTAATTTTCTGGCCTGCTACTGTTGCATCAGAAGACAGAGGAGGGGTGGAATAAATGATGCAAGACTTGAGTGAGCAGAAACTGTAACACTTCATTGTTCTCCTGATTTAAACAACATCTTTGTTTATCTTTTATTCAGACTTTCCAATAATCAAACCTGAAAATCAGCCATGACCGTTAGTTATAAAGATATTGGGACATGCATTCACTGTTAGTACCTGCTGTATTGCGCTGTAGACCATTGCACGATGGGCAGCCTGCAGATTGGTCAGCAGAGAACTCCAGCACTGACAATCAGATGTTCCCATCGTGTCGGGCAGACTCAGGTTTCTCAAGAAAGCAGGAGCCAAACCTGGTAACAATGGCCTCAGCCTACATAATTGGCTGGCACTGATCTAAACAGAAAACCAGAGTGAATACAAGTGTCCTGATTCCCATGACACAGGCTGTATAGATCCTCCTGTGACACTTACATTTGTTTCAACGGCTATTTTGCTGAGAATCTGGAAGGCCTGTAATGGAACAATCATGTCATGGCCTTAATTTAAAGACAGAATTCAATAAAGTTTGAAATGCTAGTCCTTCGCTTACCTGTGCAGGTGGGAATGTGGGCATTCCAGCCAGGGAGAAGAGCTCCAACAATTCAGAGGAGGACAGAGGCTGCAGAAATGAGGCTCCTAGCTGGGGTAACATCCCATGCAAAGAGTCCAGTGCCGCAGAAGACAAGAGACTGGTATTCAGAGATTTAAGGGCATCACCCAGCCAATGGGAAAGCTGCAAACAGGAGAAAATGTGTTATACATATGGGTGCTCGAACCATTATAATAGGAGGTACGTGTCCCTACCACTTTTCACCATCATTTGTTTCATCCCCCTGGAAAACGGGACATAGAGACCAGCACCCCCACATGTTTGTCAAAGCATCAAAACTGATCAGATTAAATGGCCCACACTAAAAAAAAAAAAATTCTTCACGTTTTTGATGTATTCGATGTAATTAATTTTTTAAAACATACCATCCATTCCTCTAAAACATACTTGGCACCATTTTTGAGATTTCTGAGTCACAAATTTATGAGACAAACATAAGCATCTATTCTACCTAGTTATGTTCAGACCTGTACATTGTGTTGAAATTATAATGAGTATTACAGCACAGACAGGTAGAAAAAGAGGACAGCAAGTCAGTACAGAGGTCATTTTGGCTATATTTGTCTTAAAGCCACATTAATGAAGCGATAAATTAGTGCTGTAGTTCTGTACCAATTTTTTTTGGTCTTGGTCTCGACTCCATTTGGTCTTGGTCTTGTCTTGGTCTCGAATCTGTTTGGTCTCTGTCTTGTCTTGGTCTTGGACATAACAGTCTCGATGGGATGAAAAAAGAAAAACCGCGTATGCTTTTTTTTCATACTGTAGCGTCACTAGAAAGGAATGATACCGTAAACTGCTGTTTATTATTACAGAACAGGTTACAGTTGGCCGTAACCACCCTGAAGTAAAACTGTAAAATATAACAGAGCCCATCTAGTTGGGATGTACTCTCACTTCTCTCATACTAGCTCTATCCCAAACATTGCAGACCCCGCCCCCAAACATTTAATCCCATCTCTACACTTTCAAGTTTAAAATAACAGAACACCTAACACTAATCTTTACTGCAGAGTCGCTACTTTACAAATTCGCCAGCAGAGGAGAAAAGGGTTTCACTTCTTTTAGTCAGACAGAGCAGAGAGAGAAGTGAACCCAAGGTCGTCAGAATTGTAACAGCGACATGTCCCCCTCTGATCAAATGGTGACAATGCCTAAGAGTGAACCTGCAACTGATCTAACGTACAGTTTTTAACCATAAGCCGCTTTGTCAGATACCTGATCACCTTCCACTGGCTGTATAATGAGCTCACGGAGTCAGAAGGTTCATTTACATTGCTAACTCCATATTTCCAGTTATTTTGGTGAGAGTATCTTAAAAGTAATGCAATAGTGGTGTAATGCCTTACATTTTTAATAAAGTAATATTCTAATGTAACTAATTACTTTGAAATGACAGTAACAATAAATAAATAATGCATTACAGTTTTGAAGAAACTTGCCCAACTCTGGTATTCATTATGCGCATCAATAAAAGTGCAACGAGTCAGATGTCCGTGAATTCAGCAGCAATTCATTTTAGCTTTACAGAACACAAAGAGTACATTTGCAAAACATCCACTGGCACAAATATGGGGACTTTAAATGGACCTATAAAGGTCAATGCAAATGTGACCTCTCTTTTTGGAAAATAAAACCACACAAAGGCCCTAACTGGACCACAGGGTATAAACACAAAAAGAATGTGGTATATGGTGAGGAACATAGAGATGATTAAAAAAAAAAAGCTCACTCTGCCACTTCCGCTGACATGGCCCTCTGAAATACATTTTGCCAGCTGCTGCCACAGCGCTGGAGAGACAGGCGAGGTAGATTGGAACCGATGCAATTCCTCTGAGTTTAGGTAACATATTAGGATGCCAAGCCTGTAGCAAACAAAAAAGAGTTACACATTTTTCGTATGAGTTGCCTGTGAAATGTTACTTGGAATAATGCATTCATTACCTCATTATTGTTTCACTGGTGAGGTTTTTCCTTTTGCTGAACAGGGTGCGGAGCACGTGGCGCCCTCTGGTGGCATCCAAGCTGCTATTTGCCAAAAATTCCACTAGAGGGCCAAGCTGCATGATAAACAAACACCTGTTAATTTTGTTATCTCAGTCTCGATTTCGTACCACATAAACAATATTTTGTGGTATTTGTTACCAACCTGCTGGGATGTTAGCTGCTGGAAGTGACTGATGGGAAGGTGAGGGAGCAGAGGAAGAATGGAGGTGAGGAAATAGGGTGGCCAGGTTGGGACGTCTCCTACCACGCTTGACTGTAAGAGACGCTTTGCGAAAGCTTGTTTCTGAAGACCCTTCATCTCAGAGCTGTGGTCACGAATAGCCATAAGTCTAAAACAGCATGGAAACGATCAGAAACAGAGACAACACCTACATCTGAAAGTCTATTATGAGATTTGATTCATAAGTGAGTATTTATGATGCAATTCAAAAGGTATGTTATTGTACTAGGTTATATTAATGACACTGTTCATGTGCTTGGTAAGCTACTGAATATTTCTGAACAATATTCTGTGCATTTTATTTATAGAATGTTATAATCCATGTTTCTATGCCAGCCCATGTTTATCTGGCCTTGCCATTTCAGGCCTTTCTCCAAATAAAAAAATGTCCCAAGAATTTTTGTATGCTAGCATTTATACTTAGATAAAAACCAGCAATAATGGTGAGAAGATGATATCGACATCTGTCTACTCTATATGCCTACATCCCAAAACATATGACAGCCACCTTTGGACTGAAGTATGTAACACTTTTGTTCTCTACTCACACACTGTCGTTCACCATCAGTGATGCAGGGAAGCTCATGATGTCAGATACAGACATGTAGGGGATGAACTGTGAGAGGTCAACGAATAGTTCCGGCGTAACACGTGGGAATTTCTGGATGAATGCTGCAGTCATGGTCTCCATAGCCTCCTGTTCCTTTTGGGAAGTCTTTGGATGACCAGAGAGATCCAAAATGCATTAGTAAGAGTGTATAAAACAAAATAAATTACAGTGGGTTGATGCATTCCATAGCAACATAAGAAAACCCCATGGAAACGCTTGACTTCTACAGCTGGGTGACTACCTGTATCGTTTCCACCTGTAACTGGTCCCAACTCTGATGGACGTGAGACAGGAACCTTTTCACTGCATCCTTTTCAGCAGAAAGCACAAGAGAGCGTATGCTGTCCCGAGGCATCTGGAGGTATTCCTAGACCAGCAGCAATGAGGACATTAAGATAATGAGAGACATTAAGATCAAGAGAGTATAAAGGGAGTTGAGTGATCTCTGCATCACTAAAAACGTAACATCTAAATTAACAACAAAAAAAAACATATCATTTGTTGCCATTTGAGTTAAAATGTTCAATTGTGGAGAATCACCAAAGCAGAATTGATCACAGCACTGATGACAAGAACAAGACAATTAACAAGCATCATTGTTTTATGATCATTTGAGGTATAAAATATTTTATTTTTACCCTAAAAAGTTTAAGAAAGTGTAAAGATTAACAGATTAACCATTATTTTACAATGAAAAACATTATGTCTAAACCACTGGAAGATGTGTGGCATCACTGGTCACTTCATATTAAATAAATTGGTCATGGCCATTTGTCATAGATGGCCAATAGCTATGTGTTGTAGACCTTTTGATCAAATATACAGAATAGAATACATAACGAATACAGCTATACTCCTATAAAATGAGTAATTTCTCTATGAATTTGTGTCTATACTATTGAGTGTATCATGGAAAAATATATGCATTTATGGAACTCTCCTTTACTAGTAATTCACTAAACCTACTATCCAAAAGATTAAGTAATGACAAAACAAAATAATTAACTTAACACTCTACTATGGCTTTTAATCATATTAAAAATGATATTATGCTGATGCTTATCAGCATTCACTGAACTTTACCTGTATTAGAAATCTCAGTGCCGAGGAGTTGTCCTCCTTCTGAATGAGGTCCCACAGGATTGGCTGTTGTTGGAAAAGGCAAGAAAAAAATATGACACATGCAATGCAACCTAAGAATGTTTTCTCTTATGTGATTAGAATACAAAACAATAATGATGTTCATTTTAAATATTATAACACTTACACTAAAACAACTAAGGAGGTCCTCCTTAAGTGACGGGTTTTGCTCTCGTCTGAGAAAAACACCAACAGTCTGAAGCACACTAAATGATGCATCTGGCTTGAGGGTTGCCCAGAAGGAGGAATTGTCAACAAGGCTGGAAAGAAGGATAGCTTGGCCGAGGCCTTGGCGCACCTCGCGTTCTCCTTCATCCAAGCCTGCGGAGAGCCCTACAACAAAATCTAGCACTCTGAGCACGTAGCTTACAGTGGCCAGCCATCCCACACGCTCATCCACAACTCCCTCACAGAGACTCAGCTTGTACAAGGCCTCCTGCAAGATGGGCATGGGGTTTACACAGAGCTGAGATGTGTCAAAATCATACGGAGCAGGCAGCATATCAAACATCTGCTGCAGGACACACTTGCTGTTGTAGTTACAGAAGTCTACCAGCAATGGCTGCTTAGGAACCAGCAAGAGGTACCGTGTTGCGTTTTTGCAAATGTAATCCCTCATACCTACAGTGTCTCGACAGAATTCAAGCAAAGCCGAGTCAGAAAAACTATCTACTGTCCAGCTTGAGAAGTCACAAATCGTGTCATTGGAGTCATGGTGGGAGTCTTTGGGTAGGACTTTGGAGCAGTACTCCGCTGCCCATCCTTCGTGGGGTAACGGAGAGGACCCATTGCCACACAAGGCCAAGATCAAAGCAGAGTTGTTGGGCAGAAAGCACCTCCTGAAATCATGGGCACTCAGAGATCTGGAGCTAAGCATTGCTAAGCAATCCTCAGTTACATCACTCCCAGAGCTTGCAGAAACCTCTGAGGTGAGCTGAAGGCAGAGGTCACCAATGCTTGACTGGTTGAAATAATGGTAATCCTTGGAAAGAGCGGCCTGTAAAAACATAAAAGAAAACAATCACCTGAAATGAACTATTTGTTTGTTTGTTTGTATTTTTCAAACATCATTTGACTATCACGGCCCTTGTACTACCTGTTGGGCTCGCTGAAGCCAGAAGGACGCGTTGGCACAAACTGTATTATTAAACTCCTGTGCAAAGTATTCACTGCACACATGTACCCACAGGAAATCCTCCTCTGCAGCAGACAGGTACCACGCCGCACTGGAGCAACTACTATGCAGGTCTGGTTCTAAATGGCTGACCTCTGAGTCCAGTGTGGCTTCACTGCCCTCAAAAAGATTACAGTAGAGAAAGACAGTGAAATTTGAAACTCCCGTGAGCCCTGGTATAGAGTCATTGCATGCAGCCTCAAGGATCTCCGCAGAGGCTGAGAGGTCTGTTGGGTCCGTTTGATCTTGTTGTGTTTGCTGAGGCTGATGGAGCCTAGATCTTTTCAAGGAAGGCTGTTCCTCTGAATTGCTTTTTTCCTCCTCCAGAGAGGTGCAGGGCATGAAAGATGACCTACTAGGTAAACCTTGTGAGGTGAAACCCATGGCTTGAGCATTCCATGTCAGATTATGCCGTATACCCCTGTGTAACAAGTTGTTATACATTAGGATTAGGAGTGCTTTCAAAATGTGCTCAGCAAAAGTGAACGGAAATGTTTTGTATTGGGTAAAGCACTTACCACAGAATTAATTGCCTCAGGTCACCTTTTGGGGGAAAAAGAAAAGGGAATGAATGAGTTGTGCCACGATGCAAATCACTGGTAATTGCAGTTGGTGATGAATTGCAGAAAACGGAGAGGGGGCTTTGTTCAATTGGTTTGATGTAATAGCATCGCTGGGCACATAATGCCAGGGGTATTTGGTTACTAACATCAACAAAAGGGCAGATAGATTATTCAGACCATAGGATTTAGAGTAACAAGGATCTGCTTATTGACTAACATGGCCATTGTGATTTCAGGAGTTCAGTGAAAGCTACAGTATATTGATTATTACAGTACTATAGAACAGCATATACTTTAAAAGACATTAATTGTTTTGGACAACTCATTGGTCAGATTAATATTTAGGAAAAAACTTGCCCACAGAGCATCTTCCTTGGTGACTGGATTGTGGCTCCCCAACCATGTTCCCTAAGTCATCCAACAATGCCATGGTCACTCGCGACACCTTCCTCCTCAGGTTACCATACACAGTGCTGCCTACTCTGTGCAGGAGTCCACGCCTCAAGCCATCAAGACCCTGCAGGAGAGCAGGGTTATGCTCAGCAAACTGCACAGCTCTCTCCCCAATGTTTGACCTTGTCAGGGCCTGCAAAAGAAGCTTTTGCATAGCAGTAAGGCCCTCAGTCTCCTGGGATGCATTACTGACATAAAGGTTCTCTGCACGTAAGACATCAGGTGGAACACTAAATGGCTTAAAACGTCCTGTCGAGAGAGTGCCATCTCTGTGGTCATTGGCTACATTTGCAGGGTGCAGGTTCAAAACTGGTTTCCAGTTCCTTGTTTCCAGAAAAGTCAGGAGCTGCTGCAACCAGCCCAGGTTGAATGCGCAATCATTTCGTCCTTTCAGGACACATATGAATCCCTGAAGACCTGCGGTAGCTTGGCCATAGGTCCCACTAACCAGAGCCTGTAGAGCCATGTCGAGCAAGGCACTGATGGTGTTCCAGTGCTGTGACACAAATGTCAGTATAGGTCTTTGTGGCTGCCGCTCCATAAAGGTTAGGATGCTCTGCACCAGCCCCAGTAGACCATCCCAATGTGGGCTTCCTCTCAGAGACAGGAAGAGGTCCTGGAGCTTGAGGCTTGGTCTAGGTGGAACCCTCCCATCCCATTGTCCAAGTGGTGTTCTCCCATCTGATTGAAGAAAAGAATACAACAGGTTCTCCCAAAAATAATCTTCGCTAAAAGGGTCCTGACCATTATCCAGCTCAGCGCTCATCTCCTGAAGATACATGGAGATGTTGTAGAGAAACCCCGAAAGCCTGTTCCGATCCATTGACTTGCTTAGAGATGGTAGACCCATACTCTTCTTGGGCAAAAGTCCCAGAGACTTGAGACTCCCAACAATACCACGTACAACTGAATGGATTTGTTGACTCTGTCTACTTTCTGGAGATGGCTGTCTTTTGTGGGGATACCATCCTCCACCCTTGCGCCATATCTCAACCAGCTCTTTAAGAACAACATCTCTTTGGTCCTCATTTATACTGCCTGAAATAAAATAAACTGATTATTGTAAAAGTTTAAGACCAGGTCCATTACATAAAATATATGGTCCATTTTTAGCCATGCAAATGTATGTCCTTACCTCCAGAAATGGTTGATACTTCACCCAATATGACAATCCACCATATTATAATTCCAAACTTGCCCATCCTGTGCATAGTTCCCCAGTTTCAAGGCAGTGTGGAAAAAGACATATTGTTCCCCTTCGCATGCACACCTGCTAGAGAGCTCCTTTAGGAGCTGCCTAAGAAGCTGAGGGAGTAAAATGTCACACTGCAGAGCGGACATAAAATGTTAATGAATGCCCACTGTCACTTGACTACACTTTCACAAAGAAGAGCAGACTTCCATAGGTTGGTCTACATTTATCCTCAGGCTATGTATGTAGGTTCTTAGTTACAACAGGTGTTGCATTTCATTACGAGTTGGTTTAGCTTCACAAACTTTCCTTCCTCAGTATTTCAGCTGAAGAACAACTGATGTTTTCTATGTAATTACTGAATAGTCATCCACAGGATGCAATAAAAGGGTCTGAAAGGTTAGATAGCACCAAGCAGGTGGTATATTGCTAAATTGCAAATGCAGTGTTTCTGAATAAAACATTGATGCATTTTAATTACATCGGGTGCTAAAACCTCATATGCTGTTTAAATCTTCAAATATTTAGGGAATACTTACATACAGTCATGATCCATCCAGTCTGTTCTGTGTTCTTGAATTAAGTGCTTATTAGAATGCCATGAATGTATAAAGATGCGTCAATAAAATACAAGATTTCATTCTCTCTCTCACACTCTCTCTCTCTCTCAACCTCACTCTATCCTTTTCTGTCAGCAAGTGTCACTTTTTTGGTCTGTTCCCCCTCCTGGTCATTGAGATTCAATTGGATGCACAAAAGCTTCTGGTGGGGCTTCGGGTTTCAGCGCCATCACAGCAGTGCGTGCCAGATGGCTGATTTCTACAGGGAATGGATGGAGGCTTGTGGATGACATGTGAGACCAAGAAAATATCAATTATACCATTACATAAATTTTTGGGGGATTATGAGGAATAAATATTATGATCACTAATATAGTGTGAGTATATTGGATACTAAAATAATTACCAAACCCTTTATCTCAATTTTTGCCTTTTTTAAGCTACTTGCCCTTTACATTGAGTCAAATATTAATTCATTTAAATATTAAAATGATCACACTCTAGTTACGTTAACTAACACTGAATGTTAAGAGCATTTTTACTTTTGATGTGAAATTATTTTTAGAGTTACAGAGTTGCATTTCAACAGCCAAATAGTATATTACAGTCTGGTTAAATTATTTTAAGAAACACTGGTTATGTATTGAACAAATCCAACTTTAATGTGCAATGGTTTATTACATTGCCTTAAGTTGTATTCAAAAATCACATCTTTGTTAATACTTTGAACACTCAAAATCATTACGCTTCAAACAAATGTCTCCTTATAAATTCAGTATTCAAAGTGGCCTCTCCAGCTTTAATAATCTTCTCTACATTCTCTACATTGGTCCAGTTCAATTATACAATTTCAAAGCATGAAATCACCAAAAGTGGGCAAATCCCATATATGCACAGTTAATTTCCCTTTATTTACTTCAGCTAATTTTACACTTATAGTACATTATCGATATCAATTCATTAATATTAACTAATCAATATTAACATATATTATTAGCATCTAAATCTGAACTGACCTGGGATCTGTAGAACCTGAATCTGAACTGACCTTACACAACCCCTGACCTCAGGCACATATCCCATTGACTCTTGGTGTATATCATTACCTTAGATACATGTGTTAACCCTTTAAGTGGCCTCTGGTGGGTCCAGGCTTCTGTTTCTCTCTTCTATAACATCAAGATTCAAGGTTCAAGGTTGCTTAATTGTCATCAGCGGGTGTGAACATGTACACAGTGTGCTAAGACATTACTTCATGGGCCACGGTGCAACATACAGCAACATACAACTTACAAGTTACAACAGAATAATATACAATATAAACCAGATGTAAACCTTCCAGAATGACTAGTTTTGTACCATAATTCTTATCATTGTACAGGAGACTTTTAACACTGTACCACACTGAGTTTGGATGCATTGTACATAAGTTTCTCTGTCGTGGCCGCAAACAGAAGGTAAAGTGCAGGTGGTACTGAAGTTTGGAGTGTAATATAAGAAGTATATAAAGTGTAAAGTGAGTTTGCATGTAGTTATCAAACAACAAGCCTCAGCATGTAATGAGCCAGGAGTCTTTTAGAGGGGTCTAAGAGGTCTGAATATGAAGTGGCTCCATAATCCTGAAAACCTCCTATACAAATGAACAGTCTTAACAAGCCAGAAAATAACAGATCCCGTTTGAGTTTAAAGAACAGACATGACTATGTAAGTCAAGTTTGTTTATAAAACATATTCAATGTGCTTGAAAACAATATAAATTACAATGTAAAAAATATAATAAAACAAAATAAAAGAATAGGACTTGGCCCCCCAATGGTGGAACGAACTCCCCCTCACCATCAGATTGGCAGAGTCTCTTGCTGTCTTCAAACGTCAGCTAAAGACCCACCTCTTCAAGGAGCACCTTGGTGATTAACCATCCCCTATTTCTCCTTCGTACAAAAAAAAAAAAAAAACCCTGCATACCTTGCTAACCATGTTTTTACCTTCCTTTACAGGTGTTGTCTTGTGTCAAGATTGT
>JBBKCR010000035.1:20745-31039 GCA_037577295.1 Ladigesia roloffi | reverse complement strand
TATGTCGTCCTGGTGTATACGCGCACACACGCGTGTGCGCGTACACCCACACACACACACACACACACACACACACACACACACACACACACAAATCACATTTACATTCAAGGGGTGCAACAATGTTTTCATGATAGAGGACCCATTAATATAAAAGGCCCTTTTCTTTATTTTACATTTATTTTTTCCAACACCAAAAAGGCCCAACCTCTCTCTATTGCTAACCATTTGACAGTCTCTTACTGACATATGCAAATGACCTCTTCTCTGATTGGCTTCCCTGTAGCTTCTTCTGAAAGTGGTCCAAACAAAAATACTCCTTATAGCCTCAGCTTGAGTGGGCGGGGCTAAATTGCCACGGGTGGATAAAAGCATAGATGGATGTGACAAAAATCACAAAATCAGCCAAATCACTTGGTAGCTTAATTTGCATAACTGCCTGTATGGAGTTGGGAGTGAACAGTACATAAAATAATAATAATTATTATTATTATTTTAATAAAGTAAATTCCATTTTCCTTTTACAAGGTCATGAGTCATGAACTGAAGCCAGTTATGGGAGGAGGGTATTATGACACCCCTAACTCACACACACACACACACTCTCTCTCTCTCCCTAACCAAATCACTCGAACCTGAATAAAGAAATAAAATCCTCTGGAAGCACCAAAGTGTTCTTTAATGCACTAAATAAGTGAAGAAACCCAAAAAAGGATGGAAGACTCATTTGAGAGAGCAAATCATCTGAAGGACTGAATCATAAGTCAATAGCTGTCCAGTACAAACTATCAGAAGAAGGAAACAAGTGAAACATTTTCCAAATTAAAGAAAAAAATTCCTCTTCTACTGGAACTGAACATTGATCACTCTCAAATACTTTATGGTCATTTTGAAAGTCCAAATGAACTTCTGTGGTCATCATTGACAGAATGGAGAAGCTGGAGATTTGGTAGAACATCCCAGAGACAATTGATCACCTCTGACTGATATGAGATTTTCTTTTATGGTGGACTGATTGCAACCATGTTCTCCAAGTAAATTCTCCAAGTTTAGGTCTTATTTGGCTAGCTAGCATGCTGTCTAGTAGAGCTAGCATTGTAGCAAAGCCTCAGCAGTCCAATGACTACACCTTTAGCGTTATACCCCCATCCGGAACCGCTGGAACGGAAAGCCATACTGTTTTCACACATTTTTGCACTAATAATGAACTTCCTTGCATACTGGAATACTACCCTTAAAATGCTAACATGGCTAACCAGTGCTAGCTAGTGGCTAACAAGAGCCACCTAGCTGCTAACCACATAGCAGTTAGCGTCAGTAAGATTCAAGGTTCCTCATTTCTGTTTAAAATTATACAATGTGTAGTCACCTGAAATATTATTGAAATTGTGCAGTATAGTTACAATATGAGAAAATTAAAGATACAGATAAATCCATTCAAATAAATAGCTGTAAACAGGATCTGAAGTGTGTAAATGTAAAAGAACCGAGTTTATACTAGCTCCAGGCTATCATTGGTTTTCCATAACATTAGTATTCCTGTATCTATAGAGGGCTACAACTGCTAAGAAGTAATGGCACCCTGAACCACTGCATGGAATGAAGATCTGTTTGATGAACTCAACAGTGTTTGAAATATATTTCCCTGTCTGCACAACTCTCCGTTCATCACTTTTCAGAATTTTGTGAGATTTTATTCTATTGGCCATAGGAAAAATTTTTTCTTTGTCTCATCAGAAATTAAGTATTATTTTGAGACTGACTCGTTTTTCCTAAACCACCATTTATAAGAAATAAGTTGCAAAATAAATCAGCTCTTTTCTTCTCCTGCCGTTCTCATTGGCTTCTCAGTTTCTTCCCAACCTTATGGGTCTATGAAAACTGTTTGGTAGTTTGAAGGCTTGACACATTTCAGGATCATTTATGAGAAACCAAGTTTTCTTCTGGATCTTCTGGTTGATCTGATTTAGCTGGGAAATAAAGATCAGGGGCCTCATTTATAATTGTTTTGTACGCACAAAACGGACCTAAAATAAGCGTAAGGTTCTTTTTACGCACATGTTGCAATCTATAGAAAAAAAACTTGATGGCAAAATGTGCGTATATTTACGCAAACTGACCCATGCGTACATACATTTTGGAAGAAAAAAATGAGACCGCGAGTGAAGAGATTCAAAGAATCAAAACGTTTTCTGTCATGTGTACAGTACAGATTACGTGATCTGTGTGCAATTAATTTCTTTCTTTGCTTTCCACACACACACCGAGGTTAGGTTAAGCAACTTAGGTTTTAAACAAAACAAAATTAGAACAAATATGTGTAAAAAAAAAATTAAATGCAGATGTGAATAATATTGGGCATTTGCAAATGAAGGAAATGTCCAAAGGAGCAAAAATTACAGTAAGAGGGTGAATATATTAGTACATTTATAATAATTCCTTGTGTACCTAGATACCTAGATGTGTGCTTTTGGAACTTTGTGCTGAACTGGGTCCAATGTTAGAAGAACCGCGCTATCCCGGTACAAATACAGGCAATAAGGGCTCCATATGAAAACAAATTCATTTATGTAAATAGAAAACATGTGCATTCCTGCAAACGTGGTTGCACATAACCTGGTTCAACACACGACCTCTTTAGTCGTTTACAGCTGTAGTAACCTGTCACCACTCTTATTGTTGCATTTCTTTTTGTTTATCATCCCACTACTGTGATCAACAAACAAAATGTTATTTTGGTTTTCAAATTCCCCCACAAGCATCTCTGTTTCGGACTGGTTGAATGGGGGCGTGTCAAGGGCGGAATGTGCGGCAAAATCCACGTGCGAACAATCCCAGGTAGTTTTATAAATCTGACTTTTCCTTTGCGTACGCCATTTTCCTCTTTTGGTTGTACGTACATATTCAGTATGAGCTCCACGCAAAGTTTTATAATGAGGCCCCACAGCAGTGAGAGAAAAGACATTTCAAGGGCCTTTTATAATATCATTTTATAATATCATTAAACTGGGATAGGGCTGAGATTAGATGAAGCTCTTTCTCAGGAGCTGAATTTAAGAAGAGGGAGGAAATGGTCAGACTCTCATAATGATACTAAACTGAGATCGGTTCTGTCTAAGAGGAACTGGCCAGATAAAGAGGAGGTTTGTTTCTGAATCTTCATTTCCTCTGGTTTGAGTTGGTCTCTGGTAAGGAAGCCCAGATCTGAACTGTCTTTCTCTCTGGGAAATGTGGAACTACTTTGTTGTGGTTAAGGCCATAGTTTAAATGCTACTTTGCAATAAAAATATCTAAATAATTGTAAAAATAGCTAATTAATCTTTACTTTTAAAGTCATAAATAAGTGGTTATAACCGATAATTCATTAGGTTCTCATATGGGCTCACACAAGCAAGCTTCCCTCAGGCATTCCCATGATATCTGAGGAATAAGGTTTTGCATTATTGCATCTTTCTGGACAAATACAACCCCTTCCATATGTTTACACAATAGAGGTTTTGACACACGGCCTCCCAGTTTCATCTAGTTCCACTTTTTAGAACACTTCAACCCATCCACTTTCAGTAACCACTTAATATTTACTAGGGTCGCAGGGGGTCTATGCGTGTGAGGCAGGGATTCACCAGCCCACCGCACACACAAACACAACATTCACACTCTCAATATAGAATCCCCATTTCACCTGACAGCATGTCTTTGGACTGTGGGAGGAACCCAGAGACCCCGGAAGAAACCCATACCAGCATCAGGAGAAGATGCAAACTCCACACACACACACACAGACACACAAGACCAGGACCCGGATTCAAACCCTCAACCCTGGAGACGTAAGGCAACAGCGCCACCCACTGCACCACTGTGGGCCTCATGCTCAAATTCATTTTCTGTAAAAGCATATACTGCTTTCACCTGCTATGGGGAGGATGGCCCTTTCCAAATGTAATTTGGTTTCAGATATTTACCATAAATCCCATAGGACGTGAAAGGCACCATTAATCCTCATCAGGGCCAAGGGGACCTGGCACAACAGAGGTCAGAGCTCTCAGAACTTACACATAGAGTTTGGAAATAGTTTAAATTAACTAAATTGTGCTATAACACATGAATAAAAGAATGAAAGATGCCGGTTGTGAACATGTGAGGAAGTAGTGATAGGAAGTTCGGATCATTTTACCGACTCGTATCTTTGAGTCTCGTTCAGCAAAATGAACGAATCTTTTTTCGAGTCATCACGTTCATTTTGTTCATTTTAGCAAAATATAATTTAAATGTTACATGTTACTTCCCTAACACATCTACTGCTTACGAACGCTGATCAAACTACAAAAAGGACAAAACTATAATGCGACAAGAAACATGAAAAGTTTCATTCATTGTTTACCTGTGTCTTTAATCTATGATACACTCACCTCGCGTCTTATCTGACAAGTTTTCGGGTTTCAGTCGTTCATTCATCACCTGACAGGCCAATTAGCTAACCAATGCTGGCTGAGCTGGAAAGAGAATTGATTAGTTCTCATCGTTTAGTACTCAGGACTAAATTCGAATTATTTTCAGAGTATTACTGGAGAGTTTTAGTTTGACTTTTATTTTGGCTTCTATTGTATTTTATGCTTATTTCTTTTTTCAATCCATGAGTTTGACTGTTTTATGGCTTTAAATGTGTCCGTATCACTTACAGAACTGGTCTCACTGATTTCACAATTTTAAAAAGTAATCGTTTTGCATTATAAATGTCATTATGTTCTAATGCATGTGTTACGACATGACTGAAGCCATTAAAGAAAAGTATGTTTCAGAGTGAGTGGAGAACAGAGGTGTCTTATGAGTGGAAAACACACACTTTCATCACTGCAGGCTTGTGAGTGTGAAATTGCAACAGTTTTTAGGAAGTGAGAGCCTCTACATATACTCACAATCTCAGTCAGAGGAAACAGAGGCCGCAGGGCAGACAGACCAAGGTAAGGACAATTTTATCATTGCTGTAGAAAAATATCCTTTTAAACAAACACTAAAAAAAAAAAAACAAGCAGGTCTGGTGTCAATTGGTTCACTGCAGAGACTCTATCGTTGGTGAATGGAACCAAACGTCTCCAACAGCTTTTTTATTCTCTGTCCCCAAGTGAAAATTTGCACAGACAACATTTCATATTTATTGAAGTGGTTGTAAATATATTTATCATGTTTAAACCTCTGGCTGTCCTTGTTTTTACTGCCCTTTCAGCGTCCTCATGGCCAAAAATCGCCACCAACAGATTAAGTCTGTGATTTTTATTATATTTATGTTTTTTTGCATAAAGTGTTTAATTAACATCAGTATAAAATAAAAAAATTTACATTCTGTTTACATTTCCAAAATGTTATCAAATTGATATATATTAAAATATTTTTAAACTTCACAACTTGATTTCTTAAATTAGCACCAGTCCTTGTCATGAAAAGCAAAAATTCATTTAAATTAAGAATTTAAACCTTTTAAATGCCAGTTAGATCACCTAATCCTAATGGTTTAGGAAGGGAGAAAAGCATTAAAGACTGTTTTTTTAACCAATTAATACATGCTGCCTGAATTATTTTTCAAGCATTATTTCCCTGCTAATTATTATATATCAATAATTAGCAGTATCAGTGATTTTCATGCATTGTTATTTTTTTATGCAGTGACAAAAAAATCATAAAAAAATCACACTCAGCGTCCTCGTGGCCAAAAATGGCCACCTCCTGTTTACACTTCCAAAATGATATAAAATTAATATATATTAATAATTGTCAACTTTTACCAACTTGATTTCTTACATTAGCATCGGTCTTAGTCATGAAAAGCAAAAATTCATTTAAATGAATAATTTTAACCCTTTAAATACCAGTTAAATCATCTAATCCTAATGGTTTATGCAGGGAGCAAAGCATTAAAAACTGTTTTTTTTTTTACCAAGAAATACATGCAACCTGACCTATTATTTCAGCTAAAGCATTATTTCAGCCAAAGCATTATTTCAGCTAAAGATATATCAGTAATTAGCAGTATCAGTGATTTTTATATATTGTTTTTTTTTTTATGCAGTGACAGAAAAATCATAAAACAATCACACTCAACGTCCTCGTGGCCAAAAAATGGCGACCTCCTGTTTACACTCCCAAAATGTTATCAAATTAACATATATTGCAATATTTTTTCAACTTTCACCAACTTGATTTCTTAAATTAGCATCAGTCCTTCTCATGAAAAGCAAAAATTAATTCAAATTAAGAATTTGGTTTGCCTAGGAAACTCAAAGCTCAATTGACTGACAAAAGTAAGTAATTGTACCTTGGAGCTATGATCAATTTATTTCACTCTATCTTGCATATCTTACATATATGTGCTACAATTTCACACCGGCACACTTTTTTTCACACAAACCATTAACTGTCATCCTTGAGTTCACACCTATGTCAAAATTGTGTCGTTCATTTGCTCCATTGGAGTGCAGTAGGCCATCATACCGCTTGGCCAAAAATGAATAAATGACATAATCTGGTAAAAAAAAAACACTAAAAACTAACATTTTCAAGTGTTGAGTTTAGAATAAAAGCATTTTAATCCAAATTGTATAATTTTAAAGTGTGAATAAAAAGAAATGGAAAATGTGTGGTTTTATTGGGTTACAATTGGCCAAATATGGCCACGAGGGCGCTGAGTGTGACTATTTGATTTCTGGAGTTTATTATTGTTTTTTTTACTTAGTTGAAGTTAAAAATTTAAAGATCCATCATAACTCCAGACCCTTGGAAAGTTTCATTCCATTTGCATTAACACAGCTAAAATGGAAAAGAAAAAAGAGAGTGAGGTGGCCAAAAATGACCAGAGGACACTCAGAGGGATATACACTACTGCAGCTCTGCTTTCTCTCTTCTGTCCAGTTCCTCCTAAAGCAGCTCGGTGGGGCTTCTATCGTAGTTCTGGCAGAGCGTGGACATATGTTTAGAGACACTATCTTCTGAACAACCAGGCCTATACCAGAGGTACTGCATGGAGCTACAGAATTATTTCCCCCTTCTGGAGAACCTCACCATTTTTAAACCTCTCCCAGTTCAGCACTGTCCTTTTCACTGGACTTGAACTTTTTGAATTGCAATAAAACAAAGCTTGAAACACTGGGGTGTTCTAAAACTTTGGCTATTTTTCAGGAAACTCAAAAAAAAAAAATAGAGCACATTGTCATCAAAATTGATAATACTATTTTCAACTCTTCTCATCGGATAACAATTTCTAAATTTACAGACCCACGTGGAGACTGACCTCCGGACGCAGCAGGATGAAGCGGCTGGCCCAGGCAGGGCTGAGGCTGCTGGGGCAGGGCATGAGTGGCCCCTGGGGGTCTGGAGGTGAGAGGGGGGTCCATCATTGCTCAGCTCTGGTCTACAGGGAACACACAGCCAGCGTCGAGGCTGTGAGGTGAGAGCCAAGAATATCATGCTTAAACCTGAAGAGAAACACAGGGAGAGAAAGAGAGAGTGAGAAAGAGAGAGGGAGAGAGAGAGAGAGAGAGAGAGTGAGTGTATGTCTTAAATCAGGCTACGTTTTGTTTCTTTATTTTAGTTCCCCTGTTGGCCACTAGTAGTCACTGTTTTGCTGTGTTCGTGTTTAAACGCCATCAGGACAGTTTACCAAACCCACATAAAATTTATTCTATACTTACATAACCCCCTACATCTGTGGTGTAGAATTGAGCAGTTGCCCCTGCCGGTCCTGAGGAAACGCAGCGTCAGGGTGAAGATGCTCGCAGCTCCGGTCAACCCTGCAGACATCAACATGGTTCAGGGTAATACACCACCTTGTGCTTCTACTCAATGGCCAGTTTATTGAAAACACCTTGTTTTTACATTCACTGGCCGATTTTATTGTGTTGTGCAGGAACGTACCCAATTCTGTGCCCCCTGCCTGCCGTGGGGGGGAACGAGGGGGTGGGGGAGGTGCTGGAGGTGGGTTATGATGTCATCACAGTTAGACCAGGTGATTGGGTGGTGCCTGTGGACGCAGGGTTCGGTGAGGAATCAGAATTTGTTAAATATTACAGTGACAGAATAATAATGGTCAAACACGCAATAATGTGTGTGTGTATGTGTGTGTGTGTGTGATAGGCACCTGGAGAACAGAGGCGGTGTGTGAGGAGGACGACCTCCTCAGGGTCCCGAAGGACATTTCATTGCTGGGAGCCGCCACCATCGCAGTGAACCCCTGCACGGCCTACAGGATGCTGCACGACTTCCACAAACTCAGCCCAGGTGGGGGCGCTCTACTTTAACTCAGAGCTCGTTTTTTGGTCTTTACTGATCCTTCATGTGACTGTAAATCAGTAACATTTATTTCTAAAGTGCCTTTCCAAAACTGTAATCAGAAGATTCCCAAAATGGGGAACAGAACTAAACAAAATAAACCAAAACAAAACAGATGAATAGACAGACAGAAGGACAGATAGATATATATATACTCTGTAGATGCTCGCAGTAGTGTCCAGTAACTGTTAAAACATTAACATTACAAAAAAACTAAATACAACAAAGTAAATAGAAAGCCTGGAATTTCTTGCAGCTCCATTAAACACAGTGACTGGAGGCCTAGAGCAGAAATCTGAAATGAAACCAGCATAATCGATTATTTTTGGGTAAAAGTTTCTGTTGAAGGAGCAGAGATGTTTAAGACTGTAATGTAAAGGATTCTCTTCACCTCAAAGGTTCCACTGTAATCCAGAACGGAGCGAACAGTGCTGTCGGCCAGGCAGTGATCCAGATCGCAGCAGCACTGGGAATCAGAACCATCAACATCATCAGAGACAGGTACTCTATCAACCAATCAGAACACTCTACATCATCAGAGACAGGTACATAATCATCCAATCAGAACACTCCACATCACAGAGACAGGTACATAATCATCCAATCAGAACACTCCACATCACCAGAGACAGGTAGATAATCATCCAATCAGAACACTCCACATCACCAGAGACAGGTACTCTATCAACCAATCAGAACACTCCACATCATCAGAGACAGGTAAATAATCATCCAATCAGAACACTTCACCCACCAGAGACAGGTACATTATCCCCCAATCATACCACTGTATTTTCAGGCCCAACAGTGAAGAGCTGGTAAAGGAGCTTGAGGCTCTGGGAGCTGATTATGTCCTCACAGAAGATGAAGTGATGTCATCAGGTCTGCAGCATGTTTTCCAGGTGTGTGCTGATGTCACTGGCAATGCGTAGTAAGGTGAATGTACAGTAGGGGGTGCTCTCGAGTGAGTTTGAAATGAATGGGTTTCTATGGTGCTCTTGTTTTCTCAGCAGCAGGAAATGTTTATTAGATCATTTGACAGATCTTTATGCACATCAGTAACATCAGTGACCTTAAGTTACTTCGGTCAGCGAATAAGCTCATCAGCTCTCCAACCAATCAGCACTCCGGAATTGTAACAGTAGCATCCTCCAGCCCAAAATCCAGTGTAGATGCTGATATGTCATTATTTTATATTGTTTTCTGGAAATTAAACCTATGTTTGGGTGGTTTAGCTTTATCCACCACCATTCAGCAAGAACTGCCTCATGAGCACCCTCTGATGTTTAAAGGCCATGTTTACCGTTTCTGACAGGAATTTCTAAATTTGATCTTTATGACTAATCTGAAATTGCTAAACTTTACAAGGCACATTAAGTAGATCAATAAAAATATTAACAATGGTAATTTTTTTCTAAACTATAGATTATTAGAGATGAAAAAAGCACAGTACATTGTCTGTGAAATAAATATTTTATTCTTAAAGTGATGTACAAATAACAAATTTGCTTCCTCATTCCAGGAAGTTCCCAAACCCAAACTGGGGCTGAACTGTGTGGGAGGAGTCAGCGGGGGTCTCGTGATGTCAAATTTAGAGTAGGTTTCAACCAGCTGTGTCATTAAAATCTAACAAAATAATGCATTTTCATGTTTATAAAGGAATATTTGGTCTTAAAAGTCCCATTTACCCAATTACCACACACTCCAGATGTGGTCCTTCATTCGTGTCCAAAGTCCAGATGTTGCTTCTTTAGTTCAGAACTGGAATGACCACAAAAAACATCACTAGGAGCAGATGGTCACCCAAATCTTTTAATCGCAAAATCATCAGAGACAGGTGTGCTATCCTCCAATCATAACACTCCATTCAGACTTGGGGGTGTAGTTTATGAATTACACACAGTACAGTTTAGAACCTGATACAACTTTAGTACCAGCACAGTACAGTTTAGAACCTGATACAACTTTAGTACCA
>JBBKCR010000034.1:14429920-14445999 GCA_037577295.1 Ladigesia roloffi | reverse complement strand
CGTTTCATGTCTTAAGACATCAATGTGTCGTCACGAGCCACGGGGTGTAATCTGGACGTTTCTGGGTATGCTTTTTTCACTTTGAAAGGCTTGATTCCCATCCACTTCTATTAAATGACTACCAGACTGCTACGGCTAAAGCTAAAAATCTGCATTTGTGTTCTACTGAGAAAACAAAGTCACCTTCGACTTGGATGCCCTGGGGGTAAGCAAATAAACATCTAATTTTCATTTTAGGGTGAACTATCCTTTTAAGAATGCTCAATTTGCTAACACCCTTTGTGGTATAATCATGAATTTAGTGTAATAATATTATTTAAATGTAGTTAGTACAGTTTATGGCATGTTTTAGTTTTTCTCTGCCACAGAAAACAACTCGAATGCCGCCCCAAAGGAAGACCTGGAAGAACCGAAAGAGATGACCTTGGACATGGATTTGGAGAAACAGAAACCAGCTGACAGTACAGGGACTGATAAAGAGGCGCTGAAGTCAGCCTTGCAGGCGGCCGTCACCGCGGCCTGCAGCAGCCAAAGCAGACAGTCTCAGGGAGGCCAGGAGGGAGAGGTTGAATACGTGACCAAATCCGAAATGAATGAGGTTTTGAAAGTGTGCGAGGACGTGGTGCGGAATAGGATCCTGTGCGAGGTGGGGAATTCGTTTTTCTCTCTGTTCATCGACCGGCCGGTGAGGTTTGGGGAAGCAGATTTTCTCCCCTTGTTTCTCAGATTTGTGGACAGTTTCGATGTGATGCGGCTGGAGCTGATGGGGTTTGTGGATATGAGCCTTGATACAGAATCTCTGTGTGAGCGTCTCTTTGAGATCGTCACCAAAGAGTGGGGTCTTAATTTGAAATATTGCCGAGGCCAGGCCTACTTGGGCTCCGGTGAAGTCGCTTATAAACTGAAGGCTTTCGCCTGCAAGGTACAGGAGACATACCCTCTCGCGATATGCACTCACTGCTCCTGTTACTCATTTAACACGTGGTGGTCCAGGACCGTGCCTGTGCCCTCAGTTTGCAGATCCATCAATATCTTGGAGAGGATCGTGCTGTTCTTCAGCAGCATGCCCGACCTGGAGAAGGAGCTGGACCAGGTCTTGGCTGTGGGTTTAAGGGAGAGCTACGAGAAAGTCCGTGAACTTCAAGGGACATTTTGCTCCTCTTGGCTAGAGAAACATGACTCTTACGACGTCTTTGCTCAGATCCTGGAACCCTTAACGCAGTGTCTGGAGTCCCTTCAGACCAGCAGCCCACAAAAGTGGAGCTTATCGGTGGTTAACCAAGCGAAGAAACTCTTGCAGCTGATTCGGGATTTTGACTTTATTGTAGCTATCGTTGCCTTGAAGAACGTCTCGTCTTTCACCAGAGAACTGAGTGCGGCTCTACAGAAGGACCACTTCAGCGCCTCCTCGCAGCTCTGCCAGATCAGTGGCATTGTTGCCACGCTCAACAGAGTCAAGACTAACATCAAAGTGTTTCACCAAAACTGGTTCGAGGAAGCCTGTGCCTTCGCTCAAGGCTTGAGTGTGCAGATTAAAGTGCCTGATAGTGTCGTGGTACCGAGAGACAGCTTGCTAAAGCCAGGCGGATACTACAAAGACGCGGTCAGCCTTACATTGGTGGACCACCTGATCAACGCTGTCAAAGACCATTTCTCGGATGACCTTAAAGAGGCACTCAACTTTCTATCCCTGGTGCCATGTTCTGTTACTGAGAGCTACATTTTTGAGAGCCTGAAGTCGAAGCCTCCATTGTATGTCGGGGACCTTCCAGACCCCGACAACTTCTTCACGGAGCTGTCCTGCTGGAAAGTGAAATGGAAGACCAAAGTGGTTTCCCCGAATATACCGGACACCATTTTCCAGACCCTCCGCTTACCGCTGATGCAGTACTTCGCCAATATTAACACCCTGCTGAAGATCATGTGTGTGTTGCCGAGCACTGCGCTGGAGTACTCTGGGGAGGTGAAGCGCCATAAAATGTTTCAGGATTACCTGAGGAACACCTCCACTAAGGACAGGTCCTCATGTGTCGCAGTGCTGGAGGTGGGAGTGGACTTTAATAGGGACCTGGAACATATGGTGGACCAGTGCTTGAACGTAACTCCGAAGACACTGGAGGGCATCTGCCTGGTATAGTCGTTTTTGTTTGACAATAATGATGATGATAATGAAAATCAAGTGTGGAATTTGAAGGGTTGATTTTTTTTAATGCTGATTTTGAACATTGTTTTTTTTGCACAGGACAAAGAGTCCAAAACTCTCCTCAGGAACTCCGAAGGAAAGGAGGAAGGTGCGTCATTGTTCAGCATTTCTCTTTTCCATAATCTTGCTAGTTTCAGTTAGCACCATGTGTTTTTAGTCCTAAAATAGTTATCCTTGAATATAATTTATATAGATTGTTTACACTGCCTTCTATGATATGACACACAACTGTTGAACCACATGTAGGGCAAATGATGTTTTCCTGTCCTTTACTTTATCATTTCTTGATGTGTTTTGCTTCAATATTGTTTATATAAATTATATTGAAGCAAATATATGTATAAATTCAGTATTTTTATAAACTGATCCTCCACTGTTGCTTTACAGTAGACAACCATAAAGATGAAGTGGAGGCGATGGACACCCAGCAGGTCTGGAATGTTTTTAATGTTTTATTTTTTTATTTTTGTGAGCCTCTTTTTAAATGATTGTTTTGAAACCCTAGGTCTTTCCCAAGGACAAAGCATCTGAAATATTCCCGCAACATAAGGAAGCGAAAGCAGAAGGTATGCTCTCCTTATTTACCTATACGTTGAAATGTTTTCGTTATTATCTTACACAATGTATACACTGTTTTTGTTTACAGAAATATTTAAATAGTTTTTTCTATAAATTTTTTGGCAGACAACCACAAAGGTATTGTTGAAGAAATGGACACCCAGCAGCGGTCAACGTCTGAAGCAGTTTTGGAGGGACAGCAGGAGAAGCCTTTGGGTGAAAACGGCCACACCAGCCAGCCTGCAGACAATCTTCAGAGCAGCGAGGTCATCTTCAGAGTGGCTGCCAGAGTGGCCCGGAGGAACTGTCTGCTTTCTGAACTCCCAAAGGAAGACCAGGACTTCATCATTCAAGAACTTACTACATGTCAGTGGGACCAAGCGAACACTAAGTGCTTATCTGATGGAGAAATCCTGGAGAAGATTTTGAAGTCCATCAGGGGAATAATCCTGTCTGAAGTTCAGGAGTCCCCATTTTTTTCTGTGATCACGGATAAGGTGGTGTCCGTGGAGGACAAGATGTATATTCCTGTTTTTGTCAGGTATGTTGATGATTGCACACCTAAAGTGGAGCTGTTGGGCTACCTGCCCTTTGATGAAAGTTCTGATGCAGATATTCAAGCCAAAGCTCTGTCAGACATTCTCACAGAGGAATGGGGGCTTCAGATGGGCTACTGCCGTGGCCAGTCCTTTATGTGTATGGGAGCTAGCAGCCTGAGTCTGAGAAAGCTGTCATTGGACTTTGTGGCCAGTTATCCCCTTGCAGTCTGTACACCAAGTGAGTCCTGTGGACTAGCCTATTGGCTGGCTGTAAGTCTCCATAATGATCCCATCACCAAGGTCCTTGGAGTGGTGGAGGACCTTTTACTTTTCTTTGATCAGTCACCGAGACTGCATATTGAGCTTGCTCAGACGATGGAGGGGCTCCTGAATACTCCCAGAGAAGCTCTTGCCGAGGTCCCAGAGACCTGCTTGTCCAGGTGGAAAAAGACGGAGGATTTTTTTGACATTCTGGTGGACATGCTTGAGGGAGTTCTCAGCTGCTTGGACTCTGTTAGCAACAATGTTAACGGTTCGTGGAGTAATAGCATGTCCATACATGCCCTGATCCTCTCCACGGCCATCAGGGAGTCTGATTTTGTCATTCCTCTTGTGATCCTGAAAAACGCCTGTGCTCCGCTGCGTAACTGCAGCACAGTGTTTCGTTGTGGGAATCCAGCTGATATCATCTGTGAGCTGGAGAAGATACCCCTCATAGTGGAGTCCCTCAGTAAGATGCTGGAGAACATCAGTGCAGTGCACACGGCCTGGTTCGAGGAGGCGGTACAGCTCGCTGTTAAGGTTGCCGGAGGCTTGTCTTATCAAGAGACGTTTGAGAACTACGAGTCACCGGAAGTGGGTTACAGAGAAACGGTCAGCGTTCCCGTCTTGAGCGGGTTAATTGAGGAAATGAAGTTTAACTTTTCAGAGTGTCACCTAAAAGCCCTCAAGGTTCTCTCTCTGCTTCCCACTTGCAACCCTCTGCCTATTCTTCCAGAAGCGACAGATAAACTTTACAACATCTATCAGAGTGATCTACCCGAACCAGAAACCATAGAAGAAAACATAAATACCTGGGCCACAGCTTGGCGAGAAAAGTATCAAGATACTCAGCCTCCGGCCTCCATCTCGGAGACTCTGCTCCACACTGAGGCTAAAAGTCTCCCTAACATCACAGCTCTTCTCAAGCTTGTGGCCGTGCTACCCAGCATAAGCATGGAGTGTGATCTAATGAAGACCACTCTAAACGCTTTGAGGACCTTCCTCAGGAATGACATCATCTGCAGAGGCAGCAAGACAGACACAGTGATGCTGCTGATGCACCGCCAGGTGCTCCCGGCTTTGGAGGAGGTGATTGACAGGTGTATGGAAAATGACCCAGACAGTCACGCATTTCTAACTCAGGTACGATCAGTCCTGTATAATTGGTTACACTTTTAAAAGTATTCTTTCTGTAACTAGCATATTTATATATGTAAATTGTTTTTAAAAATTACAGATGAAACAGAATGTCTGCAATATGAGGATGGATAGTGGTGAGTTTGATTGGATGGCTACATCAAAATATTTTATTTTTTTGTATGTGAAGATATATGGAATCTTTTCTGTATATTTATTGTCACTTTTTCTATATTCATATTTGGACAACTATTAAAATGTTAACAAAAATATATGAATTTATATGAAATATTTTCAGTTCTTTTTCTCGTATTCTACTCTAAAATCAACACATTATACATTTAGAAATAACACATTTGTTTCTTCACACAGGCTTTTGTTTTATATCTTCAGTCATTGTGTTGTTTTATTTCTTCAGAAATTGTTGGAATTTCTTCGGAGGAAATGCTGAAAGAAACCAACGGCTCTGGTGAATCAGAGGGCGTGCACAGTTCAACACAACTCATCGATGATGATCAGCCTGAAGCAGTTTCCAGTGACATTAGAGGTGAGCAGCAATCGGCATGCAAGAATCCTATGTGTCAAAAACACTTCTGTGTACCAATGGAGTTAATGGAGATTTTGCCCAGATTGAAACCAGGGCACTATTTATTTTTGTGGATAATTTGTTCATTATTAATTTTTTCCTTTCTACTCAACCAGATACTCCAGAGAGTAGCGCCGTGGAAGCAATTGCTTCTGTTGCTCCAGAGAGGATACAGGGCTCTTCTCTGGTCACCTTATCTGCCCAGTCAGCAAGTGCAGTTGCAGATGGCACTGAAAGTCCAGCTACTGTATGTCCATCTTACCATGCAGCAGGATGTCAGGGGGCCTCAGAGGAGCCAACAGCCCATGATGTCCCTACAGAATCTGTAACAGCAGATAAGGTTCTCACTATGGAACTCACAACAGCAGAAGTTGTCACAGCAGAGGTTCTCACAGAAATGGAAACGCAGGGTGTCCCTACTGAATCTGTAACAACTGAGGATGTCAAGGAAGCAGTACAAGATGTTACCACAGACTCTGTAACAGCAGACGAGGTTGTCGCAATGGATCTCACGACAGTATTGCAAGGTACCCCGACAGAGGCTGGAGCGGAAGTAGCAGCCTGTAGTGACATTACAGAAACTCACCCAGAAGTGGCAGCCCAGGTTGTTCATGAAAAATCTCTCACTTCAGCCAAGGATGTCAAAGAAGCGGACTCCGTTTCAGCAGGCAAAGTTGTCACTGTGGGTCTCACAACAGCAGTGCAAGGTGTCCCAACCGAGCCTCCAATAGAAGTGGCAACGCAGAGTAACTCTACAGAGCCTGTAACAGAACTGGCAGCAAAGAACGTCACCATGAGGTCTCTTATAGTATCTGAAGTTATCTCTGTGGAGCTTGCAACAGCTGTAGCGCAGCGTATATCCACTGAACCTCCAACAGTAGTGTACCCTCAGGATGTGACTATACACCCTGCATCCCAAGCCCAGATTGTAGTCTCAGAGTCCGTTACAGCTGCGGCTGAACTCACCCAGAAACCCTCTGTAACACAGGGCCTCATCACAGAGACTGTAGTGGATGCAACACACCAGGATCTCACCACACAGCCTGATGCATCTGAGGATGTCCCCATGGAGGTCACAGAAGCAGCACAGGGTGCAGCAACAGATCATGCTGAAAACATTCAAACAGAACTGGTGGCCCAGGGTGTCACTACAGTTTCTGCAGTAGCATCTGAGGTTGTCGCCATGAAGCTTGCTGCAGCCCGACATATTTCTACAGAACTTGTAAAAGAAGTGCCCTCTCAGGACGTCACTATAGATTCTGTACCTGAAGACCGGATTGTAGTCTCGGAGTCTGTGACCGCTGCTGCTGATGTCACCCTGGAACTCTCAGCAACACAGGGCACCATCAGAGAACCTGTACTAGATGAAAGAGTCCATGAAGTCACCACCGAGCCTGATGCATCTGAAGAGGTACCCATGGAGTTCACAGAAGCAGCACAGTGTCCTACGCAAAACACACTTCCTGGAACAGAACTGGCACCTGAGGATGTCACCACAGGTCCTGCTGTCGCATCTGAGGTGAGGCCTGTGGAGCCTGCAGCAGCAACTAAACAGCATATTTCCACAGAGCCTGTAACAGAAGTGTCCTCTCATGGTGCCACTCTAGAACCTGTATTGCAAACACAGCCTGAAGCCTCAGAGCCTGTTACCACAGCTGCTGATGTCACCCTGGAGCTCCCAGCAACACAAGGTATAGCTTCAGAGCCTGTAGTTGACACAACTACCCCAGATGTCACCACAGAAGTACCTGAAGGTGTTCCCATGGAGTTCACAGAAGCAGAACAGGGTGCTCCTGTGCAACCTCATGAAGGCACAGTTCCTGTAACAGCAGTCACAGCCCCAGTTGTAACCACAGAGCTTGTAAGAGGAGCTGAGGAAGTCAGTCCCATCATCCCAGAGTCTGCAGTTCAAGCAGTAGCTGAAGGCGTTGCTGTAGTGGTAGGCCAGAGTGAAACTGTAGAGACTGCCACAGAAGTCAAGGCAAACTCCATGGATGAAAACATAGAGAACATTTCAGAAGCAGAGGAAGAAGCCCAGGATGTATCAGAAGAAACGGCTAATGTCAGTATCCGCATTTCAAAGGAGCTTGTATCTACTCATCACAATGTCGTCCCAGAACATGTCACAGCAACCCAACACACTACGCTCCCAGAAGGCACTGCCACGGGGCCTGTGAGGCAACCGGCAGCCCAGGATGTTGTGATGGAACCCATAGCACCTGTCCTCGTAGACCTCTCAGATGCAGCACAGATAGCTTTGTCAAGCCAACTTATAGAAGTGGATGTTCAGGATTTCACCACAGGGTGTACTGCATCACCTGCGAATGTTGCGTTTGATTTATACAGGCCACACCTTAATTTCAGTAGAGGGATAACTGATGTTGCCAGTGATATGTCAAAGGAGCATGTAACAACTGAACAAGCAGCCGTCACAGAATCCCTCTCTGCAGCCCAGGGAATCACCAGTGAGCCAGCTGTGGCAACAGCTCGGGCTGTTAGCATTGATCCCAGACTAGCATCTGCAGTCCAAGAACACGTGGACCTAGTAAAAGAAGGCCAGTGTGTCACAACAGATTGTGTTGTAGCAGATCCTACAACAGCTCCGATTGTGACCATGGAGCCTGTAACTCATACCCAGGTTGACTGTGCTAAGCCCATAGTAGTAACTCAAGATGTGACCCAGAACCCCACATCAGAACTAGAGGGTTTTGCCACTGAAAACACATCTCAAGTTCAAAGTATCACTAAAGAGCCTAGACCAGATGTGCAAAATTACACCACAGAACCCAAAGCAGTAGCTCTGGAAATCCCCACAGATCCTGGAGCACAGCCCAGAGCAGATATGCTAAATGTCAGCATGGCCCTAGATATCCCAACACAACCTGTGAAAGTAGCCCAAACTGTCCCAGCAGCTAACCAAGGCATTGTTCTCACTGTAGAAACCCACAAAGCCATTTCAGTGAAACCCATAACAGCAGTCCCAAAAATCATTACAAAGCCAGTGACCGCAGCACAGCACGTGACCACAGAGCCCTCAGAGGCAGTCCAAGGTGTTTATGTAGAGTCTATTTTACCAGACCGTCAGAACGGAGAGACCGTTGCAGAAGTCGGCACAGAAGCTGCAACACAGGCTGAGGTCATGGAAACCACAGAAGCTCAGCATGCTGCCTCAGAACCCACGGAAACGGCCCAAGCTGTCTCCACAGATTTAACCAAGGATGTCACTATGCACCCTGCTGGAACATCTGCCAAGACCGTGGAACCGGTAGCTACCGTCCAGGATGTAGAAATGGAGCCTGTGGTAGAAACTCAGGAAATTATTAGAGAACCTGTAGTGATGGCAGAGGATGTCACGATGGAACCTGTCGCAGACATCCAGGATGTCACTGTGGACACAGTCCCAGAAATACAGAATATCTCCATGCAAGCCACAAAACACAGAGAGGTTGCTGGGACACCCACACAAACAACGCAAGACACGGAGTTAAAACCTAAAGGTCAGGGTGATCCCATACAGGTTGCACATGTGAATAACACTAGTCAGTCCAAAGTACATGATTCAGGTGACTTCAATAAGACCAACCCTGTATGCCAAGATAGCATAGGTAGGCAGCCCATGGTTGTCCGTGAAGATGCCTCCCAGGTGACCAATACAACTCTAGGTGTGGGCCAAGACACTGCGGCACCGCAGTGTATTGCTGACAATGGCGAGGATGATGCTAACCAAGCCAAAGTAACAGTTCAGGATACTGGTCACCCTGCAGTTCCCCAGGATGGTACAAGTCGCAATAAAGTCTCACAAGCAGCTGGTCGGGATAAACAACCTCCTGTGGTGACCCATGATGGCACTGAACCCCGTAAAGCAGTTTTGTCTTTCTATGACAGCCCTGCTCAAGAGGCCCTAATGAAAGATCACGTATATACAAAGTTCTTTTCCATCACATTTCAACAGCATGTGGACATTGAAGGCCATCCTTATATCCCTGTAGGAATCTGCTACCATGGCAGGGAGTCATTATGTGAGGATATATTGTTTTTTGTCCCCCTTAACAAAGATATTAATGCCTTTGTAGATGCTGTGACAACGACACTTTCAGAAAAGTATGGTTTGGACTTGGCTTTCTGTCGAGGGCAGAGTTTACTTACTGTAGGGGTCGAAGGTGTACAGATGAGAGCAGTGGCGACATTGCTGTCTCAGAGGTACCCACAAGCTGTATGCACTCTCAACTCGTCTGTTTCTCTCAACGTGTGGTTGGCCAGGTCATCTGCCATCGCTGAGATAGCGGACAGCTCCGTGTGGGTGGAGAAACTGCTCCGGTGGTTGACTGAGGATGCAGGGAAACTGGCAAAGCTGCAGAGCATGGTCACATCCCAGTTCCAGCAGGACAACAGCAAGCTCTGCGATATAAGAAGTATGCTTACCAGACGACAGTGGGAAAGGAGACATGACATTCTGGAGCTTACCTTTGAAATTCTTCCACCCATCATGCGCTGTCTGATCGACATGAAGGAAAACAGTGAGGACCAGGCGGAAAAAATACAGGCTTTGAACTTCCTCTGCATTTTCCAGAACTTTGAGTTTGTCCTGTCCATCATTATAATGAAAAACATCTTGAGCCTCACCAAAAATCTCAGTCAGAGTCTCCAGGGCGGATCTCTAGATTTATACAAAGCGACGAACAGCCTGCCTGATCTTCTGTCCACGCTCAAAAATATGACGACGTCCATCGATGGACATGTTCAGACATGGTTCCAGGAGGCAGTAGAAGTAGCTTCAAAGATGAAAATCAGTGTTCACCACACTTCACAGGAGCCCTTGATTGTGCACTACAGAGAGGTTGTAAGCAAAGGGGCAATAGAACACTTGATCGGTGAGATACGAGGGCTTTTCTCAGACCAGGTTCTGTCGGCTCTTCGTTGCATGCAGGTTGTGCCTTATGTCATATCTAAGATGGAAGGGTGCCTCACGGACTTTGACTTTTTCAAGGTGTACCAGGCCGACCTGCCTGACTGGAGCTCTCTACAGGTGGAGCTCCAGAGGTGGAAGGACAAGTGGCTGGAAAGCATGGCTGCATGCCAACCCCTACCCACTTCTGTTCCAGACACCCTCAAGGCCTCAGACGTAACGTCTTTTCCCAACATTGTGACGGTTCTCCGGCTTCTAACAGTCCTGCCCTGCTGCCGAATAGAGGGTTTGGTCAGACCAGGACAGAAGAGTCTGAGAGAGTTTCTCCAGCAGCCCCAGAAAGCCTTACCTGTGCTGTATCCTTTGTAGAGGTTTCTTCTCGACCGCTTGCAAACTAGCTTTTCATTAGGGTGTCTCATACTGCTGAAGTCCTCAGAGAGTGACCCACTGTATCCACCTTAACTGTTCAAATCGGAGCATAGGTTTCAGTAGACTTTTTTTTATTAGAGAATTGAATTAGACTTGTACACTTTAAGTATAATCTAATAATGGTATGTTTTATTATTTTGTTCTGTCTTATATGTTGTTTGTAATGTGGAATGAGAAAGATATGAAAGAGGACTGCCCAGTGGGACCAATGTCTTGCCAAAAAATACAAAAAACAAAAAAAAAACAAAACCAATGCCCTCGGAGGGCTCTAATGCTTTTGTGCCTTTATGCAAAACACCCTGACTCTTGGAACATGAGGCATAGGATGTCTGAAAAAACGCTTTCAAGCCAGGCTTTTTGGAAGCTTTCCAGCATCTTCAGAAACTCTTAAGGATTTTCTTTTGTCGTGTAAATCCTATAAGATTCATGATAAGCGAGGACACATTTAGGCAAGTTACCCATGATGAAATAAATTACCCAGGAGTTTCAAATGGCTGCATCATGTCACACAATGTCATCCCTTGGCACCATAATACGTCAATGTTTTAATTTGTTTGCAGTTTGATTTAGAACTGATTTCTGTAAACATTCTCTCCCAGAAGCCCTCCTCATGAAGGAAGCATTCATATATATTTGACTAAAATAAACAAATAAAAACGATTTAAATGAATTGTTTTTGATTCCATTTGATTCAGATGTAAGGGAATGGAAGGTTTTTGAGCAAGTGTCCACCAGATGGCAGGCTTTACTTTCTGTAGAGTGTCTGATTCGGCCGGGGTGCCAGCCTGTCTGCCTCTGGTTCTCTTTAAGAGTTGCGTTTGTGTGAATTCACTCATTGTGTATGTTTTCTGTTTTAATTTTCTTGTCCTTTTAACTGTACGGTAGTGGTTTTGTGGATTGTGGCGCCACGTTTTGTGGCCTAAACTACTTAAGTGTCTTCGTTCTAGGCTTTGGATTTATTATATCTGCTCCTTTTATATCAGCGAGCTGTCTGAAGTTCAGCTGCCCTGCTTTTAAGGAAGAAATGCTTTCATATAGCGCACATGTTACCCATCTAATCTGACCTGCAGTGTTAGGAAATGTCACTGGCTATTTAGGTGATGCCTTTGTGCATCATTATTATCTTTCCATGTCAATTTTCTTGTAATGTTTTGTTGAGGTTGTAACCTGTAGATTCTTGAATCGGGTCCCTGGAATCAGCTCCATGTAACGAAAATGCTCTATGTCTGATGCTGATTGTGTGTGATGGGTGTAATTTATTTGTTTCTTTTAACAAAGTTCCTGATACTTTCGATGCCCAGGGCTGCTTACTGATTTGAAAAACAAACATCTGTACTTATTTTCTTTTCGAAAGTTTCCGTAAGGCTAAAATAACAATGTTTTGAATTAATTTGTTTGCATAATTAGTTATTTTAAAAGAAACAAGTGAAGGAATAATCGGTTAGGCAGCGTTGTATCCACCTAAATGCAGAATTTCTACTTGCAGATATTAACACCACCTTTTTCTGGGATTGGTTTATGCTTGAGCAAGCTCTCAAAGCTGTACGTGTTTGCTTAAACTCTATAGGAGTAACATTGAGTCCTGAAACGTGTCCGTGGGCCCAGATGGTGTCATTGCAGTTTTCTCATTTAAAACCAGAAGGGTTTATTTGTTCGTTTTCAAAAAACCTGGGCATAAATCCTGCTTTGGTCCTCCACTTCCTTCCACAGTCCTCTTTTCTTCCCCTGAGTTAAAGAAGGTTAATGATTAATCCCTTCACTCTGAATGCTTGTTTAGGCTTTTTGTCCTTTGCCTTTTCAGAGACGTGGCCCGGCCCCCTGTAGCATGTTGATGATTTGCAGCAAACCCTTAACCCAGGACCCATAGACTGCAGATCCGTCACTGAATATTGTTTTCAGGGCTAGATCTCGAGATCTCACCAAGAAGCCATCCATCTTCCATTTTCCTGTAATCATGGACCCTGAATCACCTTTGGGGCGATGGCCTTTGATCTTTTCAGGGTTGTTTCTTGTGAGAAAGGCAGTGGGGCAGGTTAGAGTGCAAAGTCATATAAGGCCATTAATAATACAAGACTGGAGGACCCGGTACCACAAATCAGTCAGAGTAGAGTCTATTAAATTGCTTTGTGGAGTGTGGCGTTTGGGCCTCGCCAGGAGTAAAAGGATGTTTTTCAAAATCGAGATCATACTTAATTTTGTTCATGCAGAAGACAAGACCGTTCACAAGGAGCGCCGGCTGAATGACAAAGTCGGTTATATGAGTTCCTTCATTTACTGTAAACATGGGGGGATGTTGATCGGGACTGGATCGTTATATTGGACTTGCCCCACATCGGAATGATCCATGTGTGTCCTCTGGGGACATGTAAACTCCAGAAGTATAACCACTTAGATCTGTCTTGAAAACAATTGCTCGTTTGCTGCGCTCCCAGAGGTTTTTAGTGAAGGCTTGGATACTACACAGACAAGCCAAATTCTTGTCCCTCTGTCACTGGCCAATGCGTTTTCCATTCGACTATAGAATGTGCCTCTGGCCCTGCTTTCCAAAAAGCAATAAATTGTTATTTGTGTGATCTTCCAGCCAGATTTCTTTCTGGTTTTTTTTTCTCTCTCTCTCAATGCTGTGATGAACATGTGTTCACATTTAAACATGATAACTAATGGATTTAGGAGTTGAATTCTTCTCTGTTCAAGTCAGCTTAAGTCATCAATCTGCGCAAAATATGATAAGCCCGCGATGTTAAAGGCACTTAGGAAAACAGGCGCACGGTGGATTTAGTTTGTGGAATGTTGCACAAGTGATTTAGGGAGTTTGTTTCCAGTTGCAGGCTCGTTCAGCCGTGACCGCATTCACAGTTTGCGCGCTACATCGTCCGAATCTTGTGTTCTCGCGGCTCTTGTTGGCCGGGAGTCTCTCTGCATGGCAGGGTTTCCTCTGAAGTGCCTTCCCCTCGTCTGAGCGGACGTGGGATTCATTCCCTTCCCCGTTTCCCTGCCGCTCTCCAAACGCACTCACTCTGAACCATGTTTCTCATCGTCTCGTCTTCTGGACCGTCTTCCTCTGTGATCTTTCCCCGGCGATACTCCTGTACTCCCGCCTATAAGCCGAAACACGGCCGCCCTCGCCCTCCCCTGGAAACAAGGAGCCGATTGTTGATGCTCAAGCTGGTGTGAAAGCAGCGTCTCTCCGTGTCCCTGCGGCTCATCCCGTGAGCAAACGGATACATCTCCCCTGAGGGCCTGCGCTGGCTGCTCGCCCGTTTGCAGACAGGATTATGTCCCGGGTTTCCTTTCTGCCGTGCCGGCTTTCTGCGGGGGAGCTTGAATGCAAGAGCTAGGCTGATGTTATCAGACTTTTGTGGTGGCCTTTTTTGTGGCGCTTCCTGTCCGAACCCCTCTCGTGCAGCGTTTGCGGTTGGATATTAGGTGGTAAAGTGGAGCACTCAGCTATGTTGTGCATAATCTGAGGACCAAAAAATGCTCCGGGTTTCTGGTTTCCTGCAGCAGCTGAACTAACCTGATTTTATCAGCTTTTTTTGTGTGGTGGAATCATTTCTGCGGCTCAGTGTGGAAACCCTCCTCTGCTTTATATGCCAGTTTACATAGGAAAACAGGGAGGGTTTGCGGCTCACGGGAACGGGTGGCTAGAAGATCTGGTGGATACCAGAACAGGTTTGGTGTGTTTATATAGCGTGGAACTTTTGAACGGCCTTTCTCCTGCGCTGTGGTTAATCCCTGATTCGGAGGAGCTCTCCCAGGCCTCCTTTGGTGAGTTGCGATATCGCAAAGTGTTTGTTCGTTACCAGGCCGAACTGAAACGTCCTAATTGGAGGCCTGGGCCGGTTTCCTGCCTGCAGCCGCGGCCGGGGCTCGTCTGTAATCGTGTCCGCACAGCATGCCTTTAACTGCACTCTAGAGGCAGAGAGACTGAGGGCTTAGCTGGATTTCATTTCAAGGTTTCCGTGCTGAGGGGGGAAAAAAAAAAGAAGCCTCGGAGTCCATCCACAGACTCCCACCAACAAATACAACATTTGTTTCTTGTTATTCCCATGTCAAGTGCGGTGAGCAGATCTGGAATCGCTGCTTTTTATGTTGCAGGTAAACCTAGACCTTTAGCGTCAGGATCCTCAGGGTTGCGTTTACCCGGATGGCATTAATCTAGAGGTTTTATGGGGGTCGATCTGTGTTTTCCCCTCTTTCTCCGTCTGTCCTGCTCTAACGGGGGGGGGCGACCTCGAAGAGGGACGGGAGATTAATGCGCCTGTTAGAATTCCTGAAATAGCTCCTCGTATTTTTTGCGGCCCTTCTAATTCGAGAGCATTAGGGATGTGTGTCCCTGATTAATTCGGTTCTTTATGAAAAGCCGAGCTCTCCTGAGCCGGCCGGGTTTGAATGAGGCTCCGGCCGAGCTGTGGGGGGTAAGTGGGATTACCTCGTGATTCGGAGTGATTGGGTTACGGCTCTGGCAGCCTTTTCTCTGCGCAGCTTTGCTTTCAGGCCAGTGTGTAGATCCCCCGGCCCTAATAACCAAACCACTGTTCTGATTTCGTCCCTCTAATCCCGCTGAAGGGTATTGATCAAACACAGATGTGGCGGCACAATTTATCTATTCTTCGGTCACTCAGACACTTTCTGCCCTTTAAATCTACACGGCATTAGTAGGTCAGCGTTGGTCCCCACCCAAATCTGCCCTGTCCGTGACAGCCGTCCGCATTCCAGCTATGATCTGAGTTCCCTGTGTGCTTCACTCGCCACTGCAGTGATGGAGGCAAATAGCTGGTTCACTTTCAGGGACGTTCTGATCTTTGGCTGTTTTTGTTCATCTTCTCTCGCTTCGTCTTGATTCTCCTCATTTCGGAGTATAAACCTGGATAAGATTAGACGTTATAAAATAAACCTTTATTAGTCCCCCGGTGGGAAATTTGCATTGTCATGGCAGAAAGTGGACAGAACAAAGGAAAGAGCTGAAAAAAATAAACAAAACAATAAATACCAAATACAAACAGACAATAGAATAAAACCTACATATCAGTACAGAATATACCTACATAAAATGTATACAAACAATTTAGAAATATAAATATGGATGTGTGCACTGAAAAATGTGAGTAAATAAAAACAGTTTATAAATTTATCTACATCATTACAGATTGGAGATAACCTCTCTCGCTATATATATATATATATATATATATATATATATAATCTCTCTCTGCATTTTTGGACACTGTCTCGTCATAATCTCGTCTTAGTTATGGGGAAAAAAGGTCGTTGACGAACGTATTTCGTCTCGTCTCTTACATACATACACACACACATATATATATTTATATATATATTTATATATATACATATATACAGATATATAGATATATAGATATAGATAGATATATAGATATAGATAGATAGATAGATAGATAGATAGATAGATAGATAGATAGATAGATAGATAGATAGATA
>JBBKCR010000034.1:14230609-14244921 GCA_037577295.1 Ladigesia roloffi | reverse complement strand
GGGTAGGACACTTGCCTCTGGACCATGAGGTCCTGGGTTCGAATCCTACCTCCAGCACCACCACTGGGTCCCTGAGCTACTACCACTGTCCCCTGTAGTTAGGGAATGGAAGTCACTTTGGATAAAAGGTGTCTGCTAAATGTCAATTTTAAGTTACAGTGTCCTGCTATCTGATTGCAAACAAGCTTTTTGCAAAAAAAATGTATTTATTAACATTAATTATATGAGTGCTATTAATGCAGGTTCATTTCTAGTAGAATGTATTTATAACCATGGTTTTGTCATATTTTATTACTAGACAGTATGAAAATAATTATTATATGTTTATGAATATGACACCTCTTCATTGTTTTATTTTTTTTGTATTTGAATAAATTTAGTATGAAGTATAAACACATTTGACATTTTCTTACTTTGAAATGTGTACTAAATTACTCAGTGTAGCTATTTTCACTTTTTTAATAGCCAAACAATAGATAAAGGGTTAGTTGAGGTGACTCTCTTATCAAACTATTAGAAAAAAATAATCAAAATAGAGTTTTGAAACTTGAACCCCACTCAGGAAGCAAGCCGAGGCGCAGACACAAGATCCCCTGGTTGGGTTTCTTTACAAAAACACAGATTTTAAATACAAAACAAGAAAGGCACGAGGGCCTAAAACAAAAAAACCACTGAAAACAGAGGACACAAGAGGAGACCAATAGAGCCACTAGCCTTACTTGTAATTCAGCGAGCACTGGTCAGTCAGTATTCATATCTCACCAGTGCTGGGATGATGTTGTGCAGGGTGACCAGCAACTAATACAAGAATCATGGAACTTAAATACATCACAGACTGGGACAGAAACCAGTCTAAACACAATAATTCAAACTAAACACAGGACAGCTGATTGAACTTCACTTAAATGCACAAACACACAAGATTTTCAAAATAGGAGTTCTATATCCCAGCTAAAACAAGCCTCTACTGGCCACTGACCGAGAACTGAGCTAACATTCTAGTAATCAGCTGAGCTTAATTAGCGTGGTGAATTCCACTCTAATTTCAATCATTTTAATTCCATTAAAACTGTTATTCCTTTTGTTAATTTAATAATATTAAAACTTAAAACTACTATCAATTATTTGGTAAATATAAGTATAATAGCTTTTTAATAATGACACTGAGCAGTTCAGTCCCACATACAGGTTCTTAGGGTTTAAGCGGTTAAAGAGATATTTGGTGCATCCCCTCCACAAACAGGTCAGTTGAACCGGGTGTGTTTGAGAAGGGAGAACCCCAAACTGTGCTGGAACTAAGACCTTACTTGGGCAGCCACATTTACCTCACCTTCTCTCTGATCCCTCCACCACCCCTGCACACTCCTTTTCTCATTATTATTCAGCTTATGGCTTCCTTTATCCGTCTCTCATCCTTATTCATCTCTGCATTTCACCCTTCCATCACTTTTACACCTTTGTCTCCCTGCACCAACTTTAGCTCTCTGCTGCCCCCACCCTCCCCAGCCCCTACTTGGCCTAATCTATTCCAGAAGACTGGCTACCATGGAAAACACATAACAAGTGCACATACTTCTCAACAGGCCAAGAGCGAAATAACACAGAGAGGGAAAAAGTGGGAGTGGGGGGGGGGAGGGGCAGACAGGGAGGAGATGGGGGGAGAGAGAGAGAGAAAGTGTTTATTCAAAGTCAAAGTTGCCTCCTTTGTTGTGGTAGGGACCTGTCTTATATTAGAAGCCTGAGCTCCCTTCAAAGTCTGGAAAGAGGGGAAGATGAGCCAAGAGGAAGAGAGAGAGCGAGACAGAGGGAGACAAACAGAAGGGGGAGACACTCCTATTTTGTCTGAAACTGTTAAAGTTGGACATGTTCTGGTGAGAAATGGTCGAAGAAAAATTTAGCTCGAAACACTTGAGACACAAAAGGCGAGACTGAATCCATTGAGAGAATAGGTAAAGTAAACAGGGCTCTTTTCTCACACACACACATGCGCACACACACACACACACACACACACACACACACACACACACACATACGCTACAATCACAGCTCACAGTGGGCTGTATCTAAAATAAAACACAAGTGAAGCTCAGAGGTGGGGCAAATTTCTCAGAGGACATTGAAAATACTGGGAGACAGACTGGAAGTCTCTCTCTCTCTCTCTCTCTCTCTCTCTCTCACTCTAAGATCTTATTTCAACATTTCTGCATTTCATCTCGAAAGTCACTTCTGGGTGGAGGGCCTCATCTGTTCAGAGCGGAGAGAGTCAGAACAGTAAGAAAGATCACTGGGACAAAAGGTTACCAATCACAGCCTATATATATCAGATATACAGCCCTGATGGCGGTGGATTCGTTTTATACATAGTTATATAGTCTAATACTATTAGCTGTGGGGGGATTAAGGATTTTACCCAGTATGAAACAGCGGTGTGTGTGGTTTTTCTCAGCCTGACAGTAATAGTTGCGAAACGATTTTAATCCAGAATGAGTTTGAGGTGTGTGTTGATGTTTATGGTCTGAGAGCAATAACTGGGGCATTGTTTTAATCCGGTGTGAATCTGCAGCCTCTTTAGTTTTTAATGTGCAAAATGTATACAGATACATTACGCTGTAACGTACCCTCTGGCAAAATGTAACTTACTCAAACAGTGCTTGATAAAAAAAGAGGTTAAAGCTCACTCACAAGGGCACAACAGCTACAGAGAGTCTTTGACAGGACTCACTTCGCTCTCACTACTCCCTTTTTCTCTATTAGGCCCAATATATCTTTTTACAACATCTTGTCTATAGACCATTACATCTGATGACCACAGGAATGTTATGACCCGTTAAGTGTGCGGTCTTCTCTCTCCAGGTCCACTGGAATACCTTACAGATTAGAGAACGACACCCACAAGCCGTCTCCGGATCCTATAGAGCGTCTGAGCGAGCTACGGGCAACGGCTGTGTGTGTATAATATGATCATTACAACCGGTGAGCAAACTGGGGAAATGTGACATGGAACATTTAGGAAGCTCAGCACTGCCAAGAAGGCTCAAGCTCTCCATCCATTCATTTACACAGCACACTCTCTCGTTCTCTGCAGCTCTCTGGCGAGATGGGGGTACAGGGGTACTGGAGCGAAGGGGCGTGGGCTACGCGCACTACTGGCGCTCGCTGGCTGACCGGGTGTCTGCGGTTCTGTCGTGGTCAGATTGGGGGTGGAGGGGTGGAGGGGAGGCTCAACAGTGTTGCCGAAATCCCAAAGCAATGTTCATTTTGGAATGGATCTTTGCTTACATACCTCCCTCACACTCTTTCCTATTCTGTCATATTCTAATAGAGTTTTGTCTCACTCCCTTTCTTAATGTTCCCCTCAAAGGCTTTTAAGATGCTCGAAAGGGGAAGGAAAAGCTAATCATGGCTAATCTCTGTGTCATACCGCTGTGTGGAAAAATCGTTCTTGATGGGATTTTGGTGTCAGACATTTCCCAGATTGGGACTAGACAGAAAAAAACTCTCCTCACGAATGCACCTGTGTGTAACGGAGTGGAAACTCCTCACACACCTGCACACATGCTGTATTGTACACCAAGAATCAAAAATGCCATGCAGGACCATAATAAAACTGCCCTCTTGGCATTCAAAATCATCTTCCAAGTATCTTCCTGCAGATTCAAAGAGAATGGCAACTCTGAAGGTCTTCCAGGACTCAGACAGAATCTCAGACACATTCCTTGTCAGTGAAAGTCGTCATCATAAAACTTTTAGAAGCATCGGCAACCGTAGATATTTTGGACCCACTAGTTAAACAAAGTTGCAGGAAATCTGAATCCTGTTTAGTGTCTTCAAGATGAGGGAAAGCAGAAGGAAGACGTAAAGTAACTGGTCTGGCCAGTCTTGTGCCAGCATGCCAGTGATTCCACTAAGACCACATCGGATCTGTCCTAAATCATCCCAACCACCGTTGGCTGCTGTGTTCGATACAATTTTTTAAATGCTAAAAAATTGGCCATAGCTCTGTGAAGTATCAGAAAAACAGAGTATCTTATTCTTAACCACTAAGGCCCTGGGGCAGTGTGAGGTGGGAAAGGTTTAATCATAGTGGTGGTGTTTGGCTGAGACCAATAGAGCCACTAGCCTTACTGGTAATTCTGCAGGCACTGGTCAGTCAGTATTCATATCTCACCAATGTTGGGATAATGTTGTCTTGTTTATCCTAATGGAAATTATATAGATGCTACTGAGAAAGATCTGGCAACCCAGGGCAATAAATTGGTGCAGTTGGTCTAATCAGCCAGTAGTACCTGCATGAAACCTTGGAAACAACCAGCTCACAAAATGCTATTTGAACAACTGAGGGCGTCTATCTCAGTCCCCGAAGGAGAGGGCGGGGTCAGGTCAGAGGCAATCCAATGGTCTGTTGGGGCCCCAAGCAATAATTCACTGTGGCCCCCCTCTAACCAGTTTTGTCATAATTTTAATAAATATTAAAATATTTGTAGGTTCATAAATTATCTGATAAATTTCAAAGAAATGAACGTTCAAAACGTAGTTTAAAGTATCAGCTCTCGTTCGCCATCTAGTGGCTTGGGGGCCCCAAGCAGCTGCCTGTCCTGCCTGCTAACAAGATGCGCCTCTGGGTTAATTGACATTGGTCTGTTCGCAAGAGTTGGTGTCCTTTGCGCTTTGTCTCCTAAAGACGCCAAGCTTCATGATCAGCCCCACAAATCAGTCGTATTTATGAATATCAAAGTCTGTTATTAATTGGTTCTATGTTGTTTAATATTTGCATTTCTATATTCGTATTTATCTCCATTCTAGCACATGTTGTTTCATCCTCCAACTAAACAAACTATCCAAAAAGTTTCAATCAGGGTGGTCCCCAAGCAGGACGTGACTTTAAATGTTGGCCTTGACAGGGGAAATCTTTCGTGCGACCCACGTCAGGTCCCTGCGAGGTTCAAGATCTTGCTCTCGGGGTGGGGGGGGATTCATAGCGCCCCCCAGCGGCCAGTATGAGTGAGGGACCATCTCTAGCCAGAACAATGGGGTTATAATTGCCTGTTTTCTTTCATTCTTGATCAGTTTTCTATGTTTTAACAGGCAAAACACGTTGTATCCGTGGACCACTTGCACCCCCACCCCACCCCTTGGCGACTATGAAGCTGCGCTCCTTCGCACCGTCCCAGCCCGGCGCGCTCCTCCTCCTCCTCCTCGTTCCACTCCGGCGCGCCGCGCTTCCTCCCCATTCAGCAAACGCGCTGTCCTGTGGCGAGCGAGGGGAGCTTTACCGAAACAAAAGAAGGCAGAAAGGGGGATAAAGAACTGGCCTACATTGAGGGGAAACTTGGAAGAGCACCTTACCCCCCTAATTTTTATGTTTTTTTCTCCCCCATTTTTGAATTTGGACTCCAGGTGTTTTTCGCGGTCGCGCTCTTTCAGGCAAGAGCCCTGAAATCATGAGATAGAACTGTCCGCGAAGAGCAGCGTGTGGGTTTCACCTGCGCTGCTCCACCAGGGGATGGTCTCATCCATGTGAGTTGGGCTGCCCCCGTCTCAAACTCCGGACGTCCTGTCAAACGCGCGCAGATGCTCGCCTGGGCTCACGTCGGTCGCGGGCTACTATTTTTGACACGATCTCAAGAGGAAATAAAACAGCTCGCCGCCCCAATTTTGGGAGCGATTGCTGCGCCCAAGCCATGCAGTCCATCCTCCCTCCAGTGTCCATCGTGTAAGTTGAACTGTTTGCAGATTATTTTTTAGACGTGATCTCCAAGCGCAGCTCGAACCATCCGTGAAGATGAAGAGGGCACCGTGCCACCTGTCTCAGGCATGCGTCCTTCACCTTCATGCCAAAGAGTTCATACGACATCCCAGTCAACCAGATAGCAGGACGATTGGAACAAGTTTACCTACATTAATTGGGAATATTTAATCTCCAGCAACATAATCTCAGTTTCTCTCTCTTTCTGTTCTGATAGATGTGTCCAGTCTGTGTTGCTACTTGGAAGCATCCTGCAGGTAAATCCTGATATAGAAATAAATAATGGAGTGTGAGGTGATGGATCGAATTCATTTGAATGTGTTCCAACATCATTACTACATTATTGCCAAAAAATAATCTGGAAGTTTATAAAAAGCATAAAAACGACACAAATTATGACATGTTGTTTTTTTTATAATGTCTTGCCTTCGCAGGTGCTAGCAGTGGACAGTGTCGATTTTGGGGAGCATGTGGAGAACCAGACAGGCGTGAGGGATAGTCTGAGCAGAAAGCATCACAGGGTGTACCAGCTGTACAGCAGGACCAGTGGCAAACATGTGCAGGTGCTAGGCAGGAAGATCCTGGCCAGGGGAGAGGACGGGGACAAATTCGGTAAGAGAGTATTCTACATTCCTAAAACTGATGCAATTATATCTGCAGTCTGCAAAACTTACTCAAGCAAGCAGTTGTGGAGTAAATATTACTGTATGATCTCCAGGGGGGAAAATAAACAGCTCTTCTCCCTTAAGGGATTTAAGGAATAAAATCTGAAATGGTCATTGACTTGTTTACCTGCTACTGTGATGTCCCACACAAGATGTTTTCAAAGTGATTACAAGCATGTAATATTAACCTAAAGGTTTATGCTAGACTAACTGTTCAGGATTTTTGAACAATGACACTATTAGGGCAAAAGTATTGACACTCCATTCAAATCCATAGACTTTAATATAGTACTGGTTCCTTCTTGCAGCTAGAACTGCAGCTTCCACTCTTAATGGAAGGCTTTCCACAATAGTTTCTGTTGTTGGACGAGAAGGTCTGGATCACAATCTCCGTTCCAGTTCATCCCAAAGGTGCTGGATGGGGTTGAGGTCAGGACTCTGTGTGGACCAGTCAAGTTCTTCCACACTGAACTCCTCCAGCACGTCTTTATGGAGATGCCTTATGCACTGGCACACAGTCCTGCTGGAATAGAAAAGGTTCAGAACCCAAACTGGGTCCAAATTTTGGTGTGGTCTAAAATGTCCCTTCACTGAGAATAAGGGACCTCGCCCAAACCACGAAAAATAGGTGTGTCCCAATACTTTTGTCTATATAGTGTGTTCTGCTGGTGCCAAAAACGGTTTTATGGGTTTGTTTTCCTAAAGAACTGTGTTTAAAAATGAGATGTGTGAGTGTGAGGAACCTTTTTTTCAAATGATGAAGGACCTTATTACAATGGAAAGGTTCTTCACCAGATTAAGGTTCCATGGATGAGATGCACCCACTAGAAGTGCAGGCCTAAAAATAACAAGCCGTTTTATTTCCCTTAAAAATATTTTTACAAATGAGATGTGCGAGTGTGAAGAACCTTTTCAAAATATGCCACAGTGTGAAGCTTCTTAGGGTTTTCTCCAGGAACCTCAACATGATGTGGAGGTGAAGTGTAATTAATCCCTTTCACATGGAATTGCTTTTTTTCCCCCTTTTTACAAAGAAATATCCTAAAAAAGGTTCTATAAGGAATCCAAAAGAATCCACCATGCACTCTTAACTCACGAGGGTACCTCTGGTTCCCTAAAGAACTCTTCAAAAAAGGTTTTTACATAGAACCGTGTCTGTAAATGAGATGTACATGTGCGAAGAAGTGTTTAATGAACCAGCTATAGGAAGTACTGAGTCCAAAAACCATTTAAGGGTGAGAGTGTATGGGGTGAGAAGGACAAAGGGGTTGCATTGTGACTAGAAGTGCCCTTCATTGATCAGTTGATGGATTCAGCTTTTCGCTGTTCCATCGCACTAAAGAGAAGGGCACAGGCTAACAAAGACAGAGGACAGAGAGAGAGTGGATAGGCGGGAGGGAGGTGGGGTGTAGATATTGATCTTGCATGACCTCCATGTCATTCAAGGACTATACAAACGATCCGATGGCAATCAAGCTGTCTCTCGATCGGGGACGTGCTCAGCCGTTTCCTACAATACAAATTAAATACCAGAGAAAAGTTTGCAGGGGATTAAAGAGTTATCAGCAGGCTCCATCAGACAGCGGAGGAGAAAGGAAAGAGAAAGAGAGCAGTGTATGCAGTATTGGCCAGTGTGGACTGAAGTTGTCAAGGTGGTAGCACCAAGCGAAGGACATTTTTTTTGTTATTTCGATTAGCCCAGATGACTAATACCTATTAAAATGAATAGTTGCAGATAAGGGAGTTGCCTGTGTCTCGGCCTGGAAAACCCAGAAATTCTCTGGCAATATTTTCTCTGGCTGAGATAATGAAAAAGGCAAATCCAGTACAACCTCGACCCGTCTATATACTCGTCTGTCTGTGTTGTCTCTTCATAAGCCCAGCTTGTTGTGGAGGCAGACACCTTCGGGAGCCAGGTGAGGATTCGGGGAATAGAGACCAACTTCTACCTCTGCATGAACCAAAGGGGCAAGTTGGTGGGAAGGGTGAGTTTCTATTAATATTACAGTAAACCGCCAGTAACGCTAATGTTCCTACTGCGAGAAAGCTTAATTTTATTGTTTATTTTGGCTAGATTTGTATTATTGTGCCGTAATGTAAACACATTTTTTTCCCATTTTTAGCCCAGCATGGTGTACATAATAGAGGTCGACCGATGTATTGGCTGGCCGATATATCAGGCCGAAATTTGGCATTTTTAATGTATCGGCATTGACCGATATATCAAAGTGCACTACGCCGATTTACCCAGTATTATTGTTGCTGTGGAACACGTGGCCCATGCTACATGCTTGCACTAAAAGATTTTGATGCTGCTGTGTTCATTGTTAAAATGTTTAAGTTATTGTTTAATTGTATTGTTTTTGTTAAGATTAGTTTTTGTTATTTAAGTTTATATTAATATTGAAGTCATTATTCAAAAAATGGTAAGTTGAGAAATGTTGTGTGTCTATCTTTTTGTTGCTAGTCTGATATTTTACCTCCAATAGAGGGGAAACGTTCAATTATTGAGCAAAAAAATATCGGCAGCATATATCCTGATTCCAAAATATCGGCATCGGCAACTAAAAAAACATATCGGTCGACCTCTAGTACATACTTAACTCCTAGATACTGATGTATGCTGTTGAGTTCGAAGCCATGGTCAGACAATGGCTGAAATGGTCACCACATGATCTGAACGTTTTACATTTGGTCCACAGAGAGCCAGTGGTGGGAATGTGGAGTGCGTCTTCACCGAGATAATGCTGGAGAACAACTACACCGCCTGGATGTCCGCACGCTACACGGGCTGGTACGTGGGATTCACGAAAAAGGGCCGACCACGGCGAGGGCCACAGACTCTCCCCAACCAACGGGATGTCCACTTCATGAAGAGATTCCCTCCTGGAGGGCAGCCCGACCTGCAGCACTGCAGCTTCACTACTGTTAGCAAGAGGAGCCAGCGGACACGGAAGACCTCCTGACCCCGACTATTGACAAAAGCTCGGAATGGCTTGGCAAGAAATCTAATCTGGAAGATCTTTGTACATCTGATTCTTCAACAAACCATCCATTTAACAAGCAAAGAACTTCACCTAGAGTCACTGACGCCCACAAAACATAACAAGTGCCAACCCAGGCCAACTCCTCGCATTGTTTACTGAAAAGCATTTGACGTTCTGCAAGGGCCTATAGGTTAGGGGTGGTTGCAATAGTCTGTAATCACAATCATGGAAAAAGGATTCTTTGAGTTCCACCAGAAGGCTGGTGTTTGAGTTGGGAAATAATGGAATTGGAACACAGCCATTCTAGAAATGAAACTGAAAAGCCCCTGTTGTAAACACAAGCAGACTAGCCTAGCCAGTTAGCTTTATCGTTCTCTTCCGTTTCTTTTATCTTGCACTGATTCACAGGGGTCAATGGTCAAATCTCAAGTGCCAAGTGGACAATGACAAGGGCTGGACAAGGTGAAGGGAAAAACCTGCAAACACTTAACGGCCACAGACACGTAACGATGTCCCAGTTGGCCTGTGGGCCCTTTGCTCTTTACCAAAGGATGCTGAGAGTTTGGGGAGGACTCTTCCCTACCCTACAGGTTGGCAGAGGTCAATGTCAAGCCAGACGTCTGACCAAATGCTGTGTAATCAATCTAACGTAACCAAAGACGGCTGGGCACGTGTCCAGGAACTAAACTAAATTCTGAGAACTCATGACTTGTGACAAGGGCACACAGCACTTCAAGGTAAAGAATGCTCCTCCAGTGCCCAGTGCTACAGAAACTAGTAAGTCTAGACAGAAAAAGATGTTGACACACACCTTACTGACCATTTTACAGCCAAAAAAGCATGTGGAGGACTGGTTGTATCTTCATCCCTGTGTCTGCAGCATCTCTGACTCAATCTGATTACAAAACAATTGGACAGGACACAAAAATGACACAAAATGACCAAATGAATGTAGCTAATTTCATTACATTTGAGCATTTTATGGCAGAATGAATAAACGGGATTTAACAATGGCTGCAGGTAAAAGCTCGTACTGATACACTGTATACTAAAAGCTTTAATCAGGAACTGCTGCAGTGATCAGGTCAGTTTTTGATGCTTCAACAAAAGTGTTAAAAGAAGTTTTAAAACAACAGCCACCATCTGCGGACTTCTTGCACAGCATGTCCATTCCCATGCCTCAGGAAGAACATGGACATCTCCAGGAGTATTTCCTGATTCTGGGCCCTTAGCATGACACTGGTGCACTAAATGCAGTGCACCATGCTTATACATACATATATATCCATATACACTATGTGGCCAAAAGTGTTGGGACATCAACAGGGATTTAAATGACATTGCATTCAAGAGTTCCATATGGAGTTGGCCCACCTTTGAAGCTATAACAGCTTTCAGAGTTTCTGTGGGAATTCATTCTCCAGAGCAATGATGAGGCCAGGCACTGATGTTGGATGAGAAGGCCGGATTCGCAATCTCTGTTAAAGTTCATACCAAAGGGGTTGGATGGGGCCAGTCAATTTCTTCCACACTGAACCCATCCAGCCATGTGTTTATGGACCTTGGTTTGTGGGCTGGGGTACAGTCGTGCTGGAAGAGACAAGGGCCTGTGCCCACAAAAATGGAAGCATGGCATTGTCCAAAATGTTTTTGCATGCTAAAGGATTATGATCGCACTTCACTGGAAGTAAGGGGCAACCAGAATTCAATGATTAGTAGGTGTGTCCCAATACTTTTGTCCTAATAGTCTATGTAGGTACATCCTACCTTGGCATGTTTCTCTAGAATGGAAAATTTTACCCCAAACTGCTTTGAATGATCAGTTGTGTGGTTTTCAACACCTAAATGTGTCCAGTAAGCAGGTCAGTGGAGAGTATGAGCTTTGAACCAGCACCAGCAGTGTAAAGGAATATGAAGTAAATGGTCACCAGGAGGAGAGTTCATGATCTTCAATTCACGTGATCAAAACATATTGTCTGTACAAAACCAGATTTACTGTCTGTTTATGTGGTCGAGCGATCTTGCATTCTAAATTTTCAACTGGAGTGGAACCTAAACTCCTTTTCGTTACTCAAGCTGTCATAGGTACCCTCTATGGTTCTCCATGCTTAAGACTGTATAAAAGACAACGTCCAGTTAGACAAAGTTACACTACTATTATGGCCCACTTTTACTCCGGGCTGAAGTGAAAGATGAACTATTTTGATACAAGCGTTATTAAAGACATATTTATTTTGTTGACATACTGCATATCGGCATGTTATTCATATCCTATCAGCTTTCTATGATCCAGACATTCCTCAGATTCTCCCAACCGAGGCTGTTCTATCTCCACCTGGTGGAATGGGACAGTATGAAGAATGAGCTTAAAATACCCCTGAGATTTATCTGCACTTGATTAAGGGATGCCATGATAACCCATTATCTTGGCTTTGATGCTTGTTTCTACATTGCTTACCATTAGCCTCATCAGGGAAAGCCAGCATTTCAAAATAAGAGTTTAGTAATGTGCGTAAACATTAAAGTTTCAGAACCTACTCCACGGTCTTTGCAGTCCATATATGGGCCCTGAACAGTTTGTTTTTTTGCTAACTCTAGTTTATTCCCAACCTTTCATGCCGAAGTTATACGGAATGTTTCAGCCTGGATTGATTTGTGAATGAGATGCAGTACACGGTAGGCTGTCTACATACATCTTAAAGGCACAGTAACAAAAACAGCCTGTTTAATTCAAAGGGAGAAAGGGAGATTGGGAAAAGGGCGGGATACAGGCACTTTTAACGTACTTCACCAGTGAAATAGACAGGTTAATCAGTGATACTGCATCCTAAGGATGAAGGGTAACAAAAACCAAAGCTGGTTTCTCAATCTAAATGACTAATCTTGGGTGGGGCGGGGTTCTTCATCAAGGCCAGTGGCGAATAAGGGCCAAAAAAAAACCTCAGTAGAGCTACTGAAATATGTGAAAGTGATCAGGGGTGAGAGATTACAGGTGTACAGCGCCTTTCCAGACGCATATTAGCGTTAAATTAAATTACTAATGTCGGTGGGGATTCACGCTTGAGAAGCCTTTTTATTCCAGGCTGGGGTTTAATCTGTGCTTGGAAAAGCGTCCCCAGCTGTGTGAAAGGGGAAGCCAGAGAGATGTGTGTGGTGAAAGTGCAAGGCCCAAGTTTTCCTCCGCATTCCAGATCAGCCGTATTGGGCTGCGTTGGTCTTTCTGCCTGCAGACGTACTTTGATCCTCCCTCTGAAACCCTCCGCTTCTCACAATCGGAGCTCCGGTGATTTCACCACTTCACACTGTTCCACACAAGAGGCCCACTTTCAGTCAGGTCTCGTTCCTACAACAGCTCACATGCCCATGCGAGTGAGGTCAGGTCTAATGTAAATTTAAATAAATTAAAAGCTAAAAAGCGAATTCCATTGTACCATTTTTATGTTCCAGTATGATGCGGACATCCAAACCTCGAGTATACGGTTTACTGAGCTGCTATTTCTCCTTTAACTAAGCGTTGAAACATAATGAGTTTTAGGGCGTGGTAGTAGCCTAGTGGGTAAACCTCTTAATGACCACAAAGGAATATTCAAATACGCATTTTACCACCGTGTCCTTGAGAAAAACACTCAAAACCCGTCATAGTTTCAGAAGGACTGTCCCTGTAACTGATGATTGTAATTCATTTTGGAGCTGGGCCCCGGCCAATGCCACTTCATATCACATATTAAAAAAACTTTAAATGAAAGGACTTTGAACTGAAGCATCCAAGTCGTGCAGGGTCAAAATTTGGGCCTGTTTGAATATTTGGAGCCCTTGGTGAAATCCTACTACAATAACGTTGTTTGTGAGAACAGGCCAAGCATTATATTAAAATCAATACGAAGTACTAAATTATCTGCATTAAGAAAAAAGTAAGAGCATTCTTACACTGGTTATGCTTTGTTTTAAATATAATTCCAAAAAGTGATAAGTCCATGGAGGTTCAGTGCGTTCTTACTCTACGATACCGTCCTATTGATAGAAAACGAAGGCCTACTTTCCCTTGTAGAGCCCAATTTTCCCCATAGCCAGGCTGAGCCATTCCTTGCCCGTATAAAGAGCATCTTGCATCCCACTCTGCAGTTTAGGCCACTGGATTTCTGATACAGAGTTAAAAAATGGCCATGGGCCATTTATTATGCAAACAGTTGCTGTGTGTTCTAGCTTGCCATTGATTTTAAAGAGGTTGGATATCAGCTTTGTGGCTAATATGCATTTCACAACAGCGAGTTTTGGGCGGGGAAGGTAAGGTCCTCAAATTAGGACCGAAAGCAACGTAAACCAGTCAGTAAATAGCTGAATCACCGAATGATGGTCAGTTAAACATTTAGAGCGTGGCTTGTAAGTTTTGTAGGCACCAGCACCATCGACCAATCCGGCCTTTTCTGTTACCCAATAGTGATACCTCCTATTATCACTGGCATCTAAATAACTAAAGAGAAAAAACAATAATAATCTGAAACACACATGAATATATAAGAAATATTTACATTCCATTATACATTAGATTACTTGCCGTATTCAAAGATACGCAGAATCACGCAGGCAAACAAACACCGGTCATGCCAGCTCGGTAACACTCCTTCACAGTCAAGTACTTTATTCTTATTAATAATAATGTTTTTTTTTCTTTAAAAAATCTTTTCAATATACAACACCATTTTAGACAAGACATTTCTGTTTACAACTAAATTCAGATCAGTTATGGGTCATCCGGAACCTAGACAAGCGGACAGCGAAAGGGACCAAGACGGAGGAGGAGAGAAAGACGAAGCTAGAGCTAGCGAAGAAATGGAGGGACAGTGCGACAAATCGGGGGGGGGGGGGGGGGGGGCTGAAAGGGAAACAAATTCCCCCTCTTCACCCCCCCCC
>JBBKCR010000034.1:14204722-14217821 GCA_037577295.1 Ladigesia roloffi | reverse complement strand
TACGCCAAAGAGCATACACAGGGGGCTCGAGACGGTCGTCTTTCAGAGGTAAAAAATTATATAAATACTGTTCAGTTATATATCTGCGTTTGTGTTCTGCTGAGGAAACAAAGTCACCTTCGACTTGGATGCCCTGGGGGTACGCAAATAAACATCACATTTTCATTTTGGGGTGGACTATCGCTTTAAGCACTGATGTGTGTCGCTCTGGATAAAGCGCTAGCTAAATGCTCTGAAGGTAAATGTTGCAATTGCTACTGTAGATCTACCTGCTTCTCTGTTGTGTGTTCAGTAAATAACCTGACAGAAGCCTGCCCGGCTCATGATTGGGCCGGAGGTGTGCAGACCTGCCCTGGTCGTGGGAACACAGCACAAAGGAAGCCATTCATGACGCGTTCGGGCCCGATTTGGGATTTTTCTTCAGTGTTTTTGGGCTCGATTGCTGTAGCATGTAGTGACAGCAGCTGAAAAAGCACATGGCTGCTCTTTTTTCTCACTGTACTGAACTATTAATGAAAAAAATCAAAAGGAGATATGGGTCTATAATTGTAAATACTGGCTTTCCGCTGGGTGATCTCAGGGAAAAGTGAAGCTAACACACAAAATTGCAATGTTTGTTTACAATAATAAAGCAAATAAATGGCTGGTTTTATATGCCCGAGACTGCAAATACTATGGGTTTCAGGATACAAATGCGATCATATTACTGTTTCCTCTCAAACACTTTTATGCATCTGAAGCTGTCAGACATGTTTCTCTTTCGGTTTTAGTCTAATTATCCATCAAACCTCACTAAGGAAGACTGTTCAGCTCCAAACCAAGACATCTGAGCTCAAACACTGAGCTCAAACACAAGTCCATTTCTTAGCCTTTCTTGTGCCCCTTTCTTGTGTCCCTTTACATTCTGAATTGTGAGTCTTGACAAAGCAAACAGGGAAGTACAGTTAGAAATATGAGTCTTTTGGTTAGTTAAACGCAAAGGAAACACTTTCAGCCACTCTGGACTGACGGAGTAGGTTTTTGTTTGCTAGAGTTAACTGTGTAATGTTCGGCCCGAGGTTGTCAACATATTCAACATGAGGTAAATCAACTTCTGCTCAGTGGGTGATGTGCAAAAACATGTTGGATTTTGACACTGAACGCAAAAGTGTGTCTACAAACATCAGCGATCACAGAGTGTCTTTTCTATGAAACATATTTAAAAACTTTAATTTGCAATGTAATTTTACATGGTGACAATTTCTTAAGCATGAATATCCATATATTGGGCAGCAGGGCTGCGTTAAGAACAGCACTCTGCAATGTACGGTTTACATTCATATACAGTACTATTGACAAAGTATATATTTTCATACGAATTTTCTGTTTCCAAACACTTTAAATTCTGTATTGTGGCCTGTAATAATGTCATCTTGTTCCCATCAGTTGCCAACAATATATATATAAGTATATATATATATAACTTAGGTTAGGCACCAGTATAGAAATGTCTAACTCTATAACTATAGTTACTATACTACATTTAACTATATAGTTTTAAAGTCTGTACTAGTAAAAGACTTTTTGGTGAAATATGACACAATTCTGACTTTCCTGTATATGTAATGAGAGGGGAAATGGATTTAAATATCTGGTCAACGAGTGTGTGGTCGTGACCGTGACGTGCAGAGCGCTGTATCCATTTCTCCCATTGATCCAGTTTAGAATCAACCTTTTGAAAATGCCAGCTATGTTACAATGCATTAAGAGTGAAAAAATAAAAAAGCAGAAAATGTCTAGTCAGGAACTAACATGCATTTCATACTGCTTACCCATACCCATGTGTGTGTGGGACTTATATACATATAAATAAAACATATATACACACCTTGTACACAGATATACATATATAGGTTTATATATTATACCTACACTCAAACTTCTGTACTTATATTAACTGTATAGTGTACTTTTATATTATACAGTTGTACTTTATAGCTTTTAATCTATTGATCATTCTGCTTCTACTTTCTTCTCTAGTTCTGTACACTTTGCTGCTTTAACAATGTAACTGTCCCATTTGTGGGACTGATGAAGGCTTATCTTATCTTATTTGCACTGTGGGGGAAAAAAACAAAAACAAAACAAGGAAGCATCTGCCAATACCAATATAATTCCTCTGTGGGTGCTCACAGAGCTTCTAAGGCCCAAGTTGAAGTACAAATCTTCAGTTCTCCTCGAGGTTTCACATCTGATGGAGACAAGAGTGGACACACTCGTACCAGTCTCACTGTATCCATGGCAACAGGAAGCAAACCCACAACCCACAGGCAGGGCAGATGCCAAAATATTACAAAAGACCCACAAAAAGTGATTTTGCCTATTGTAGGAGGTTTAGCTAAGAGAGCTTTTTCATTTCTCCAAACTTCAAAGAATCTTTTCAAGCAGACATGCGAATATGGCAAAATGCGTGGAGCACGACGCATGTGTCTACTTCTGTTCTCACAGGTTCTCCGGATGGCTGGATCAGAACCGTATTTGACCTTAAAGATCACTTTCAATAAGAAGCGCATCCAAAAGCAGTGAGCCAGCACAGACAGGGCTACGCAGCAACACTTTCTGGTCCACAACACACAGGATCGGGCTCAAACACGACAAAGACAGCACAGAATCCGCTTTTAAAAGCTTATTACACCCAAAGTTACGATCAGTTAACAGATGAGACTTTATTCCCTCCTGGTTTTACAGAACTGATCCCTATACAACCCCATTCAGTTGGCTAGTGTTAGCATTTCCTCTTACGCCGTAGCATATCCCCTCTAACAACCAAAACACGACATAACTACGCAAAATGCTCTCTTTAAGTGATTACAGACACTTTGGCCACATATTACGAACCCAAACAAAAAAACGCTGATAACATGATCAGGCGGGGAGGCCAATCTAGCATGAACCGGTTAGCAATCAGCTAACAAGCTAAGAGGCGTTAGCCTTCCTTCTACGCAGCGTAAACAGAAACAGTGTAGAAATCACGACAATGTGCCACTTACGACACAAACATGTGCTAAACCATGAGCCGTCAGCCTACAAGAGCTTACATTAGGCTACATGCGCGAAGACTCGTCAATATATCAAAAAGGCACGAAATAAGAAAATCAAGGCGAGGCTGTTAGCCGTTAGCTTTTAGCTAAGAGCTAATAATGGCGCAGCGGTACTGCAGTGAAACCCGGCTGTCCGGTTAAAGAGACGGGGGTCCAAAAACGTCGCTTCAGCTCCCTTTCTGTGTATACAGCCACGACTTTCACACACGGACACACTCATGACACATTATACTTTATTGGTGTCGCTATAATTGCGTGTACAGCCGCAATGTTTGAACCTAATCCTGAAGAAATTCCACCCCAGTCAGAGATCAGACCCGAAATCTGCCCCCATAGCTCCTCAGACAAGGTCCTCACGGTCTGTTTATGAACGGGTAAGTCAGACATTAATTTCCCCTTCAGTTTCAACCATCATCTCTTTTTTAAAAACACGTTTCATTCACTAAACCGGCCCTTCTGTTGGGCTACACAGCCTCTCGATCTCACGCCCCACCAGCCATGACCAAATGGGCCTTCCCCTCGAGACTTGAAGGGTTTCTTTTATATTTAAGCAGGTGGAAACCCCCTAGAAACGAACACTTACCATAAGCTCTAACGTTTTGTCCTCCATGTCCGGCTCCATATTGTTGTTCCCCCGAAACTCGCATCAAAAAATGGAAACCCAGCCCTGCAGCTCCGGAGACGTCATACAAAAAAGGGAGAAGCACACAGAGAGAGGGGAGGGACAACTCGGTGGGGTCCACGTATCCGATTGCACAGAAGAAGCGCACCGAGGGCGTGGCTGGTGCTCACCTCCGCGCTGTGATTGGCTCGCTCCGCTGCCATTCTTGAGGCGGAGGTGATCCCCCAAATGATTCACGTTTTCGGTACGAGTGATGAAATCTTTAAATGACGAGAAACATGTACGTGGTTTAATTTATCAGGGATTTTAATAGTTATCCGCAAAATTCAACAAAAATACAAATGTCCCACAAATAAAAGGCTATCTTAACTTACTTTTGGTATCTGATTGTGACCCAGGCCAGCTGCTTTTAAATATCGGCAATTCTACTGCACATTCAGTTTTCTTGTATACATTTTGTATGTATATGTTATGCTATCTTAACCTATGTTTGTTATCTGATTTTAACCTAGGCTTAATTCCATTAAACATCTGCACTTTTGAGACACAATACAATATCTGTAGTTTTATTGTATTTAATTTCTTATTATATCCCTGCAAATAACGCTTAGTAATTGATCAGAATCAGTTTTTTTGATAATGTGCTATATAAATAAAATTCACTAATTTTTTAATAATGAGGTTTGAGCATGTGATCAAAAATGACTAATTTATCTGGTTACATTTTAGATGCAGATAATGCATCCCATTCAAAAGCATTAATAAATAATGGGCATTCATATAGAACTGAGCATCTTAGGCTGCTTGGTCATAATGCCCCCAGTTCTCCTGCTGATCCAGTTGAGCCCAGTGTCAGTTGGAGCTCTTCAGTGTGTGATAAAACAGGATAGGCAGTTTTTATTTGCTATCCACTTTAGCATTTGGCGACTGTCCACAAGGGCCGGATCTAGTCAGGCAGACTTTTGGCAAAGCTGGCACCTAAGAGTGCTTTGTATAAAGTCCCTGAGTGCTTCAGTATGACTCATTCTACTAACAGTGTTTGTATATAGAGATTCTATAGCAAAGTTTTTGATTTAATAGCAATGGAATAATGAATAACTGGATTGGTGTCCACATACTTTTGGCCACATGTGTATATGTGCTGGAAACATGCCTTATGTGCCTTTTACTGTCCCAATATTTAAGAAACCGAGGAATTACCTCCGATAAACAACAAATAATTTGGGTACCTTTAGTTCGGTGAATATTTGGTCAACATTATTGCTAGTGAGATGAACGTCACTCATTTTGTATGCGCACGATGCATGCAGAGTATTATAGTAAAAAAGACACAGATGGAGAGACCTTTATTTAAATGTGAGGCAGACAATGCTGAAATTACATCTTCAATGCTAGTTTATGCTCTTTAAAGTGGATCTCTGTGCTAGGCATACCCTCACACTGTACCTAAACTGTAAAATATTAACATTCACAGGGTTTGTTCTGCCAGGCTGTAAACACAAGCTCAGACTGTGCTATAAAACTTGCCAAAAATAAGTTTCTCAACCGCTTGGCGAGACCAGTACTTGGTTTATGGCTGTTACCAAAGCAACAAAATGCTCCAAATCTTTACTGGTGAAGCTTTCCAGCAAATCATCTCACTGTATTATAATCCACAGTACATGTACTATCACAACAGACCATTAATGAACATTAATCTTTAAATAAAGCACCAACACAATGTTTGCAAACAATGAGAACGTTTAATATGTCTGTGACCTTATGTAACAAATGATTTATACAAAATATTGATGGACTGAGCAAGGAGATGAGAAAATACAGAAGATCTGTTAAAATATGGAGCATTTTTTTTGTGATTACCTTCTCCTGTTACACTAGAACATTGGGGGTTTTGCCTGCTTGCCTAGTAAACCTGATCGTGATCAAATGAGACCGTGTCAGATACCGATAAGGTCCACTGTGTGTTCATACCATTGATCTTTTTTATTCCAATTTTTGATTTCACATGTCCTACCTTCCCAAACCAAATCTGTTGGGTACTAAACAACTGGCCACAGTGAGGGGGTTGGATTCTGGTGCATTAACGGAGGGTTACAGGCTTAGGGATGAAAGTCATTTAAAAAAAGAAAAAAAAAGAAAAGGAAAAGAAAAAAAAAAAAAATGTACACATCCATACTGTCACAGTCCAGTCAAGCTAAACACCCCCCCACCACAGTCAGAGTCCACAGGGTTCCCTATGGGCCCGTTCAGTCAGTAAGAGCTGGAGCTCATTTTTAAGTCCAAATCATTAAAATGTATCACAAGGCATAAGACAAGATCCGAACTCTGGTGACCTGTGCCATCATCATTTCACACACACCAAACTGTTCAGGCACACAAATACAGTTTTATGTGAGGATGGGGACGTTTTCCAGGGGGTGATAAAGTGTGTAAAGTGGTGTACATTACTGAGGCCAAGGCTGATCAGGCCAATAAGAAAGGGGGAGAAGGAAGGGGAGGGGGGAGAAGGGAAAGGGGGAAGGAACCCAGAACAAAATAAAGAAAATAAAATGAAAAAACACCACCTATACAGATTAGAGGTCGACCGATGTACTGGCCGGCCGATATATCAGGCCGATATTTGGCAGTTTTGAAAGTGCACTACGCCGATTTACAGACAGGCACCTCTGCGGGCAGCCCAGTATTATTGGTGCTGTGGAACACGTGGCCCATGCTGCTTATTGTTTACTATATTGTTTAATTGTATTAAGTTTTGTTTTTGTTACAAGTTTATTTTTATATTTAAGTCATTATTCAATAAATGGCAAGTTGAGAAATGTTGTGTATCTATCTTTGTGTTATTAGTGTGATATTTTACCTCCAATAGAGGGGAAACGATCAATTATTGGGCATAAAAAATATCGGCAGCATATATCGGCCATCGGCTGACCCTGACTCCAAAATATCGGCATCGGCTACTGAAAACCCCATATCGGTCGACCTCTAAGACAGATGCAGCAGAAAAGAGGAGATCCAGCTATGCGATGGTCCTTCTGCAAAGGAGACGTCTTGGTGCAGCTTCAGGTCCACTGAGACAGGAGGAGCAGGAGATTTAACTGGCTCAGAGTGCAACACCACCACCACCACACTGATTTACAGCAGAAATGAGGCAAAAGTGAACTGAAGAAGAGAACTGCAGGTGTGAGGTGGAGGAGGGTGGGGGGTCTTGGCTTTTGGTGGGTATGAGGGCAAAAAAGATTTCATCTTTCCCACTGCTCACACACACACCATGGTTATTTCGATGAAAATAGTAAATGCCATAAATTCTCATAAAACGGCACAGCAGCAGCAGCAGTAGGGGTCCAGTAAAAAAGGAGAAGAACAGGGCTGCACAATACATTGGTTGTAAATTGGTATGAGTGATTGTCACAGCCGCAGTACTGATACTCACAAGAGTAGGTTTGGGGCAGCATTCGTCCGTTAGCAATGACTGACAGTCGTCACAACATTACGCCCGTGATTTATTTGCAATGCTGATCTGAATCTCACAGCGGCCCACAGGCGCATGCTAGTTAAGGTGTTCTACTTTTTAAGGGAAGTTGGCAAACGGCTTTTAGGTGCATTACGGCAACCTTCTGGCAGTAATAACATTACCTCACAACCAGGCACTTGGTAATGTCAGACTGTTGACTCTAAAGATACCCTGTGTATCATTTAAACTGCCAATTTATACATTTTAATCGAATTATCATGAGTCAGACACAGGTTTAACTGTGTTCTGATCACGTATCCAGAGGAGTTTTTGCAATTTCATGTTAATTAAAAGTAATTTTAGTTCAAAATCACGCTAAACTTTAACTCCCTCAAGGTGAGTCGTTATATCGTAGTATCACAATTGTAATGCGTTGCCCGTATCGTGCAGCCCTATTCCAGAAACTGGGGGATGTGATAAAAAAATAAAATAAAATAATACAAACTAAAAAACCTAATAGCCTATCAAGGTGTTTTCCGAGGGGGCTGAGGCAGGGCGGCCGGGGAGGGTCGTCACATCCGTACTGTTGTGATGCGCTAATGACGTGTAGAGGCGCGAAACCCAGGCAGCTTAATCCAGTCAGGAGATGGAGTCACTGTGTTCTAAGGTCAGGGATACATACTTTTAGATATATTTCTCTTCCCCCTTGCGTCGTAATCTCCTCGTCGCCGATTCTCTCTCTTCGTCTCCCCCCCGTCATCCACCGAGTGAGAGGGGAAAGCCTTTCCTTTGAAAAATTCTTCATTGTTAGTCCCGACTACCTAGTAGTCATCTAAATCAAAGAATTCGTCGTCCTCCCCCTGGTACTCCATGCCCTGGAAATCCACCCGGTACCGCAAAATTCCTGAAGAGGAACAGATAAAGAGGAGAAGAATGAATCACGGGTGGCCACGCAGCTACTCAAAATATTTTGTAATGAAAGGCCATGGCAGGGTTGCACAAACAAGTCCGGGAGTGTTGCTGTGCAGCATGATTTGTAGGTTCTACTATTCAGACACACCAACTGAACCTGGCAACTAGAAATGGGACAGGTGTTTTGGAGGTAGGAAATTAGAGGTCGACTGATATATCGGTTTTGCCGATTAATCAGCACCGATAGTCGATTCCCGGTTGATTCCCGGTTGAAATCCAAAATCCACGCCGATAGTTTTTCCCAAGTTACTTTTTGTTTCAGTTTGAAAGCATGTCTTTAATTTACCGCAATATTTATTAATTTATTCATATATATTTCATATTTATAGCACATTTTCATGCTTCAGTACTGTTTTTTTATAATTAAGTTCAGTACAATTTATATGGAGTGTTGTTTTTATTTCATTTTTTAAAAATTCAAGTATCCATTTTAAAATCTATCGGTTAATTAATCGGTTATAGACAAGTACGGACCAACCTAGCTATCGGTATTGGTAAAAATCAATATCGGTCGACCTCTATAGGACATCACCAAACCGTGCAGGACATCGGCCCTCCAGGACGGCAGTTGTGCTCTGTGTAACTGGGGTCACCAATACACTAGTATTCACTCCTACATTTCCATTGAGAAATCTGCTTTAATTCTTACCTCCAATTCCACCAAATCCTTTCACAAACTGTGAACCCTCTTGGCTCTTATCCGTAACAATCTCAAGCGTGGTCCCGAATTTCTTGTAGTTGTTGGCAAACCATTCCAGCAGTGGCATGCTCTCTATGAGTTCATGCTCCTGGCCCGTCTAAAACACAGGCAAACAAGTTTAGTCAGCAGATATAGAACAAATGCATTAAAAAATGTTAAGGTGGAACAGCTTCAGAAATGTTCCATTTTTTTTTCCACAATTCAAGCTGCATTTCTAGAGTGATTCTGCACTATATAGCTATTATTTGTCCATGTGGGTCCTAAGTCCTAGTGTTTCTCAGTTTTCTGATGTTATTTAATTGTTAAGAGTAAATGGTTTCATTTTTAGTAGAGGTGTCTAGGTTGCCTGAATAAGAAGAATGATAATGTTTAATATTTGTTTTAATTATTTGCCAAAAATTACATTGACAGGCCGGGCCTGTGTCTCTAGTAACCTTTTGGATACATTAGTTGACACTGTGTTAGAATTGGGTTACATCAATTATAAAACATCTTTCAAAATTCTAGCCAAACCAAGCCAGTAGGGCTGTCCTCGAATACTCGAATATTCGTTCGGCGGGGCGACATTCGAGTTTTCATTTTGAGATTCGAGTATCAAAGAAAAAAACACAAAAACAAAACACAAGCTGTCCCATTATTTTTGACCCCCGGGATTTCCGAACCGCATAGATCCACTAAACAGGCACCAATCCGCCTCAAACTTCACAGTAAAATAGACGTCCAGGAGACCTTTCCAACAACCCATTCAACCCCCGGAGGTATTAGCTGTAAACCGTTAGAGCCGGAGAGCATTAAAATGCACGTCTGTCTTTAACGGAGCTGATGAGTATTTAAATAGGCTCCGGGTCTAACGTGCATTTCTCCCACAGCTCAGACAAGGAAAAACATATATATGTGTTATGCATTTTTAGCCTGAATTTGGAAAAAAAAAACACCACAGCAGAACAGTTAGAAGACTTATGAAGGAGTTCGGTGGGGATTTGTGATGAGCATTGTGGATTTTAGAGGAGAAATTTACAATGACGTTCCCAGAGAGACGCACCCGGGAGCTACGCGGTGTACTGTGAAAAGTAAGATAAAGGGTTATTTTGCACTTCGCCGCCAGTGTTTACAGCTTGCTGTTGGTGGAATAATGCATTCGAGTTGGTTTTTAGATGTTTGTGTGAGAGTTTTGAGTGAGATTTGTTGAGTTTTTGTGAAGATGCTATCTGGTTAGCCATGTGGCTATTGAGGCAGAAAAAGAAAAGCTGTGTTTAGCGGTTTGTTTACTTTTGAAAAATATGGATTTCTGAATCCAACCTCCCACCGAAGCCTCGAGTATTCGATGTTTTTCACTACCGAATATTCGAAGCTCAAAACATGGCATTAACAGCCCTACTACAGTGGGAGAAAAATTGTAATAAATATTTAAGTTACTCCCTGTAAAGTTTCGCAGCACTAGCTTGTTCCCGTCTAAAGTAGAAGAAACTAATCCTTTATGTGCCTGTCATAGTCATATGTGAAGTACAGCTCTATAAAATGTTCTATCACAACATAAAATGAGTTATGTGTAATGAATGAGGAAATTTATGAATGTTTAATGTTTTTCAGGTTTCTTGTAATGGTAATTCTTCATAATTAAACAACAAAAATAAGTAGTCTGATGCCTTGTATTTGTTATGAAGCTATAAATGTATATACACTACTTTTTATTTAGATTTTTCAAACACATAAAAACTTCGTACAAAATATCAGTATCGGATCAGTATTGTCGATACCAGCCTGAATTTTACTTTGTATTGGATCAAAAAGGAAATCAGTGATATCGCGCATTACTACTCTCTACGGAGTGGAAAAAGCGGCACGCACCTTTAAAATCCCAAACTGACTCTCAGGTAATCATTTAGTCCTGGGGGGGGCTGCCCTCTGCAATACCTGTTGAAAATTGTCATAGTCTGCCAGCAATTTCCATGAATTGGCTGATGCAAATCTGACATTTAAGTATCAATACTACTGCGAATGAATATCGAACTCCGTACTACATTTTATTATCATTAAGTATCCGAGAATTGATATTTTGGACAATATTATTAATTAGTGTTCATGTCTGACATACCGCAGGCCGGTCAGGGATACCCAAAGGGCCGTATGTGGCCCGTGAGCCGTAAAATGCCCAGATCAGACTTAAAAGTGTGGAAGGGTGGATTGATAGATAGATAGATAAAATCAGAATCAGTAATTATTCTCTTGATTTATTTCTTACCCACATGTTTATATAACATATGTAACACAGTGACAAAGTTAAAAATGGCTGGTAGATGATTTTTTATTTCTTCAGTTCCAACAGAGCAGAAGACCTTAAGTGTGAGAGTGGATAATGTTCCCAAGGCTGTCAACAAGGAGCATCTGGAAATGTACTTTGAAAAATGGGGTGGACCAGTAGAGACAATCAGCACAGTTTCGGAAGAGCAGGCTGCTGTTATCACCTTCCAGTCATCTGAGGGTAAGATCTTTTCAATAAACAGAGATTCCACCCATAAGTAATGGGACAGCAGTGTGAACACTTAGCTTGCTTTGTAAATTAAGATATAAAAATAATTTTTATGTCATTTGAATATGAGTGTAATGTGCTTATGTTTAATTGTAGTTACAAGGCGAGTCTTACTGATTAATTTGTAAAAGCAATACTTTGCCAATTGAAAGAATTTTACATATTAGAGATATCATTGTGCCAAAACTGATGACATCTAATGAATCAGTGCACCGTGTTTATTTTTATTTACTGTCCTGACAGGAGAAAACACAGTTTTATATTTTTACACCACTCAGTAGAAATACAGGCCATTCGCAATGTGTTCTGTCAGCTATAAAAAAAGGTTTATTTAGTGTGAAACTGAAAAGGCTGGCCATCAGCTTTATCTTGACTTTCTCAGTAAATAAATATTACAAATATATTTGAAAGGGGTCTAGTCTCATCTAGCAAAAAGAGTGATTTGATGAGACACTGGAAATAATGAACATTAGAGAATGTTTTTTAATCTATAGCCACAAAATAGTCAGTTTAGTATTATATTCCCAGTGCTTTCATTTCTGTACCTCATATAACTAATTTTTAATCCAGAAAGTTTTGTCAAGAAATGGAAATGTCCCAGATTTAGCAGTTATTTTTGTTCTCATAATAAAATGCATTGGATCATTTAATTATGGAAGTCCACACAGGTCGTTCCATGTTAAAATGACATCCCTTTGTTTCATTTCAGCTGTCCAGAGAATCTTAGGAAAAAATGATCATAGCTTGTGCAAGGTGCCGGTCAGCGTGAAACCATACTGTGAGTCTTGTCTGATATCTTTCCTGGCTGCTCCTGAGATCAAGCATTTTGTGTTTGTATTAATTGTACCCTCTGTTTTAATTCTAGTTGGCTTTAATGAGATTCAGAATGACCCTTCCTCAAAGCAAGCTCCCAAGGAATGTTTAGGAGACTTAAAACCTTCAGGTGCTGTGGTCGTGGAGAATGTGACAGACAACTTTTCCCAAGAAATGATTATGCTTATAATGGAGAACATCAGCAGTATTTCTGAGCAAGAGTTTTTTCTGGAAATGATAAGAGAATCACAAGTTGCCATTGTGAACTTTTATGACCCCAGTGGTATGTCCTCAGCTTTCTCACTTCTAATAGTGTCTCAGTACCAAACATTTTAACTGCTCACTGCACTATTACCTTTACAGTACAAACACACCTGATTATGTTTATGAAACCTTTTAATGTTCTTCTTTCTCCAGCTGCTGAAAAGTTTCTTGTTGACAGCAGGAGCAATAAAAAGTTCCAGCAGTATGGTTTTAAAGCTCAACCTCTGGAGAAAAGTAGAAGTGTCAAAGTGGAAAATGTATCCGGTCCATCATCTAAAGATCTACTAGAACTTTACTTTGAAAAGTGGGGTGGAACAGTGGAGAGTATCACCATGATTCCAAACGAGCAAGCTGCCATTGTCACTTTTCACAGTCCTGAGGGTAATTAATGGGTGCTTTTCATTTTTAGAGAAGGTTGTGAATTGTATATTTAGATAAAAGTAAGGGAGTTTTTCCAATGTTTCCAATTTATTTGTACAAGGTGTGAAATGAATATCTGTCATTGTCATTTTCCAGCTGTAGAAAAGATTGTGGGGAAGGAACACCATATTGGGAAGAACACAGTCAGTGTCTACCCATATTTCAAGTCTTTGGGTACAGCCTTGTATGGCAAAGACAGACCAGCATGGTCACTGCCCAAACCTTTCAAGGAGAAGATCCATCCAGC
>JBBKCR010000034.1:14142056-14152944 GCA_037577295.1 Ladigesia roloffi | reverse complement strand
ATGGAGAGAGAGAGAGAGAGAGAGAGAGGGAGAGAGAGGGAGAGAGAGAGAGTGAGAGAGTGAAATAGAAAAAGAGGGAGAGAGAAAGCATGAAAGAGTGAGAGAGACAGAAAAAAGAATGGGAGAGAGACAGAGAGAGTGTAACAGCAAGTGAACAAGCGAGAGCAAGAGAGAGAGAGAGAGAGAGAGAGAGAGAGAAAGAGAGAGAGAGAGAGAGAGAGAGAGCGAGAGAGAGAGAGAGAGAGAGAGGGAGAGAGACCAGGGCATTAACTGCATTGTGAGGAACAGTATGAGTCTGATGTTCCTCTACAAGGCACGACTGTGTTTCTACATCCCAGCTGGGCGGTGAAGACACAAATAACCAACATCATGAATAATTCATCCTCGGTGGCAAAAATGATTGGAAATGCCGTCTGTGTCCTGTACTTTATTTATACCTGTTTTTCCAGCTTCATGGATAGATTTGTGATACTGTAATTTTTCCCCAAATGCCTTACAGTTCGTTGTTTTTTTCTCCTCCCCTCTCCCTGTTCCCAGCTGCCACCTTGAAAGAGGTTTCTAATCTGAACGTAATTAAGAAGAGCTGATCCAAACGCAATTGCGCACAAAAGTGGCCCCTGGTGTTAAAACAGAGACTGTTTTATTATTATTTTTAGATGAAAGGAGCCGGACCCCGTTGTCTCCCCTGAGAGCAGCCAGAGTAATTATTTAACATCAAGTAGCCAGGTTAGGAGGTTAATAAGCAGGGATGTAACCATGGCCCCCTGGGGCCCTACAAGTCTAATATTTACTGTTGATATGGACCGAGCTGGGACTGCCTCTGACAGCCTCTCAATACTGATGGACAGGGCAGAGACAGGCTAGTCTGTGGACGTCTCCCGGGCCCCTGTGATCAGACGGCCTCATTGTAACACTAACGTTAAAGAGTCTCGGCCCCACAGAGGTGGAATGAACTCCCTCTTCCTATCACCAGAGGCGCACCTTGTCAGCAGGCAGGGCAGGCAGCTGCTTGGGGCCCCCGAGCAACAAGATGCCGAACGAGGGCTGACATTTTAACCTATGGTAAAAAATTGGTAAGAGGGGGCGCCCCAGTGAATTTTTGCTTTGGGCCCCAACAGACCCTAGGATCCCGTCTGCCTATGACATCTGCTGAGTCTCTCGCATCAAATGTCACCTGAAGACCCGCCTCTTCTAGGAGCACCTCGGTGACTAATGATGTCTCTTATCTGTCGCACTTCACTTGCTTACCACTACACACCTTTGTAACTCTTACTGCTAACTTTTCACTCTCTTCGACAGGTGTGTTTAGGTCTAAAGCTGCAGTATCCTGGTTGAATTGTGGATACTGACTTAAGTTCATTGCAGGTCCGAGATACAAAAGAGCGTCAGCTAAATGCCGTAAATGTAAACGTAATTGTAGGCCAGTCGCAGCCTCGCCTGCATTCAGGCCCTCGGTGGCCTTCACAGATGAGAAAGAAAGGCGCCGGTTCCTCCACCACCAGCCTGCACTCGAGGGTCCTTCACCACGCAAATGATACAGGCCTCATTATGTGAGCAGATTAGAAAGGTAGTAAATGCTGATCGCGACGAGCCGCTCGTTGAAATCTCGCCGAGAGACCTGGGGACGCGCCGATTCGCCGAGGCGTCGGTGTGAAGATCAGATATGAAACCCCACCTCATCCGCGTTCGAGTGCTCGCTCAATAAGGGGTGACCCACTTATTTTTAATTGCATACCCACAAACACAAAGGTGGGGGGGTGGTAGGGAAGAAAACGAGGAAAGATAAATAGTGCAGCCTTGTTCCATCGTCACGTTCCTCTCACGCTTAAACGTGGGGCATCTCACCATCTCACCATTAACAATAAAAACTCGTGATCAAGGCGTTCTCTGGATTCAGAGCATGAAAGGGAATGCATTAAGAGCGCTCAACCCATGCAAACTTTACCTAAAGAGAGGAAAGAGGGAAAGCCAGGATCTCCGAAGGGTTATGGAGCGATAACCTGCACGTTCCAGAGAGGAAACATTAGACCTTAAACTCGTGCAGTGGAGAGGAAGCAGAGGAGAAGGAAGACAAGAGGAAATGTGACAATGTGGCACTCTATCTGCTCCCTTTGAAGATTACCTTTTCAACCTCCTCCAAAAAAAAGAAAGATCTGAGGATCTCTTTGCCAAAATGCATCGAGCATGTTACATTCTAATGTGTCAACCTGCTTATTATACTATAGTAGAACTCTCGCTGGGTTATTTTCACACATTGCTGTCGACGTGCTGTCTCTTTTCTGTAAAGAAACAAGGGTCTGTGTCTTCAAGTTTCCAGATCAGACTTCAGAGAGCCTCGCTGGTAGTGTCTCTACCTCCTATAGACTCTTTTTTAACCTCCTCCTGCTCACGTCTCCAAGCTTGGTTTGTTATCGTCTGCAAAAGAGCCGGAATTGCTGGAGTGAGATCTTTTATCATGGGCTCAGAATTAGAATTTCAGATTACAGGGGACTGGAAATGCACCTCTTCTAGAGTACTATCAACATAAAGCCTTATTCTAAATCAAACAGGCACACGTTTGCCTGGGGGATTACTATTCTGGTGACGTTCATTTGGCAACAAACCCGTCCTACTGTCTGGTAGTTCCTTGTCTGACTGTGAAGTCGCCTGTGTGTCTCTTACCCCAAAATCAAGGCATGTGTTTATGTCAGGTCGGGGGTGCACAGGGAGTGTAGGCGAGGCATGTGTGCAGGTTATTTTCAATATTTTTAATACAAAAAAGACTCTATACAGACAAAAACAGAAACCAAAAGGGCTCGAGGGCCTTCTAACACAGAACATAACCACACAGAGAAAACATCAGGAGGGTTGATCTGTAAAACCTACGTTAACACAAAGAACTTAATACTAAACATACTTCACAAACCAATCAAAAACACCAATCATTTAATCTAAACCCAAGATACAAACAACACCCATACCTTCAAAATAAAAGCTGCAGTACACGTGGTCCACCACCAGGGTGTTATGCAAATAATGATTATAAAAATTGGCATATGAAACACATGGAGATTTGTCCTGATGCCATCATGAACATTTTCCCAAAAATTATGTTTTTTACCTCCCAAAACATTCAATTAATGAAATTCTGGACTATTTCTGTTGGCCCATTTTCCTGAAATGTTCACACAGTGTTTAAAGATGAAGCCAGCAATTATAAATGATTGATTAGGGCATGCGTTCACATTACGTCAAAAAAGTCACTATGAAACACAATGTACTGAAAATGTGCTTAACTCTACCTTAATTTACCCCTGAAAATATGCCAAACACCTTAATTTGAATGAATTTGAACACGGATCCCTTAATTTTACCTTAAAAGTGGATTTAAAGCCCCCTTAAAGCCCTTAATCCTAAACATAAGACATTTTCTTCAGGACAGTTGGTTATTTAAGGGGTAAGTTTTAAAAAGTTAGGGAAAAATTCAGTAGTTTTACCCTTTAATCTGTGCATTTTTCCACTTAATTTTCCTTACTTTCCAGGAAAGTAAGGTAAAAATTAAGCTTATTTAAAGGGGTAAAATTAAGGGGTTTGGTTTCTTAGTGATTGGAGACTTCACAATAAGTACATTTGGGTAATGCTGATTTCGGACATCCTGAATAACCTCCAAATATTCATTTCCAGAGGTCAGTGAATGTGTTTATAAGGCTTTGACACAAACTCTACACAGACAATATCAGAAACCAAAAAGGCTAGAGAGCCTTCTAACACAAAACATAAGGACACAGAGGGAGCAGGGAATGTGAGGGTTGATCCGCAAAACCCGAATGAACCCAAAAATTGTAAACATACTTGGAAGCGGACCAATCAAAAACCCCAATCACTTAATCTGAATAAAAGACAGCTGACATAGAGACTTAAGACACAATCAACACCCATACATTCAAAATAAAAGTCCCAAACAAAAACTCCAGCTGTAACAATACTGCAGTACATGCGGTCCACCACCAGGGTGTTATGCAAACAATGGTTTAAAAAACTGGCATATGAATCATGGAGATTTGTTCTGTGGCCGTCAAGAAAGAATTTCAAAACATTATGTTTTTCTTACCGCTCAAAACATTAAATTAATGTAATTTTGGACCCTTTCTGTTGGTCCATGAATCCTGAAATGCTCACACAGTGCACAAAGAGGGAGCCAGTAATTATACATGATGTTAAAAAAATAATTCTAATTAGCTTCTTCACTTTTTCTACAAGTTAGTAATCGGCCACTACACCTGCAACATTTTAGGTTTTGACTTGTTCACTTCCTACTAAGTGCATTTGGGTAATGCTTATTTCGCACATGCCGGATAACCTCCAAATTTTCATTTCCAGAGGTCAGTGAATGTGCTTATGAGGCTTTGCTAGTTGCTGACAAGTCCGTTGTAACAGCATCCACTCATGCAAAGCTCATGTAAAATGTATTTTGATTTTTTTTGTGTGTGTGTGTGAGTGTGTGACCCGCTGAAGCCCATCACATTTGCTGTAACTGCCTCGAAAATTCATTTCCTCCTTGTTCAATTATTCACCACTGACGCCGGCTTAGTCACACCAGTGTCTTAATGGGTGAACGCCTACCGAGCGTAGAGCGGTAATAACACTTCATTTGGCTTAGACTGATGCAGCAGCCTAGACTGGTTCAAAAATATATGTCCAAAAATATATATGAATGCGTAAAACCATAAAATGTCCCCTGTGGCGAAGTTGTGGTATTTATGGTTTTAGGTCCTTTTCCAATATATTAAACCAAATGCTCAGGGAAGATCATCAGACAGTCAAACAGACATTTCAGGCCATCCCTGACAGAAGATGGGTTAATGTAGACATACGGTGGTGTCTGGACCACATTCTGCCTGATTTGATTCCTGGTTCTGACTCTTGCCTGCCAAATAATTATGGAGTCAATTAACAAACGCGGTGTGTGTATTATGAACAGGCCAGGACTCTCGGGGTGGGGGGGCAATAACTGCACTTTTGGACAGAGGCCTGTGACATTTAAGCAGCTGTTGTGATGCTGTCAAATATCTCATGTGACATTTCTCACCGTTTTGCCTCCCCGATCCAGACAGTCCAAGAAGGCGAACGCACCAAATATGAGCTTTTATTTTTTTAGAGAGAGATCCCACGGAATGGCAAAATCGATAATAATAATAACACTTTCAAATGAAACTGGGCAAGGCTTCATGAACTGGAAGCAGCGTATCGCTGGTGGAAAACGAGAGTTTGCGGTAAATGGGACCTTAATTTGCTGTGTTTACATTCGTTATTTGCAGAAAGTCATCTTTTGTGAATTATTCAGCGGGATGACAAGCCGCGTCGGGTTCGCCCATCACTGCTGACTGGCAGGCGGTGAGAAATGAAGACGCATCAGTTGACATTTTCACTCGGCTGCTTCACAAGCGGCCGGCTTTGACAGACAAGCGGCTAACGGTGTTCTATTGACCTCAAAATCATTGAATCCCTTTCAGACAAATATGGTGACAGATTGTTGGGCAGTCCATTACAGAAAGAGCGCTCGATATCTTGACGTATTTGTATACAGTTTCTCGCTCGTCGCTGCCGAAACGGTCTCGCGACTCATTACACCTGAATATCGCGTCATTGTAATTTGAAAGTACATGTCAGGCCTCTATTGCCTTCTTTCGTTTCTCTCTCTCTTTCGTTCTATACGAAATAATCGCGTGAAACGCCGAATCAGGCTGAGAAAATGGACGGGGCTTTTCTTCAGGGCGAGAGATAGACCACCCAAAAAACGAGAATGGATCGAGACTTTAGTGGGTAATTAAGTGCTGATATATAACAGAGACTGAGTAAATGAGAAAGAGAGAGAGTGAGAGGGAGAGAGGATGGGAGAGAGAGAGAGAGAGAGAAAGAGGCTCGGCACCATTGTCTAGCCACTCGGAGTCCTATCTATACAGCGCCGCAATCCACAATTTTCTTATTTTCCTCACTCTTTGGGGCTCAGGCTATTTCTGCGCCATATTGTCCCATTCATCTGCGCTGACATGAAGACAATGGGTGAAGGACCATCAGATTCCTCACAGCGCTTTGAAAAATGAACTCTTTCCCATCATCCTCTCATTTTCCAGCGCCATGGAACGCCTTACATCTCGCTGCCATGTCCGAGGTGCCCCGGAATCTGCCGTGCCACGATTGAGGGCAGTAGGAAGTGGACTTCCCCAGTGAAGGCTACAAATGCTACATTGCTGCACACACACACACACACACACACACACACACACACACACACACACATATATTAGGGGTGTACAGAGCCATTCGCTATTCATATCTGTATTTGTATATGGTAAAAGGGAAAATGATTCGTATTCGTATTTGAGTAAAATTTATAATGCAGTGTGCAAACTCTGTCCGCCCTCCCAAATCTTGAGTGTGGGGGCCCGGGGAGGAGGTGGGGTGTGGGGTGAATGTAAGCAGAGTGGCTCAAACCGATCTCGCGAGTGTTCGTGAAGCCATCATGAAACACAATTTCATCAGAATACACACTTCATGCTAGGACCACGCTCTACTACCCTGAGTATTTTTAAGGGCACCGCGTTAAATGAACAGTATCTGAGCTAACTAGAGACTCTTACGGTTAGGTGAAGCTTAAGTTTAGAGCAAAGAATAGACTCATTATTACTTAATGATACTGAAGCATTGTCCTACATCGTGATCAGAGGACGTACTTTGATTACATTGTATTTCGTGATGGCAGCATGAACACTCGTGAGACCAGGCTCAGTATATATATATATATATATATATATACACCTATACATAACCTACTAACTCTGACCACAGCACACGTCAGAGCTAAAATTCATAAATAAATCGAATAATACAAAAGTATTTCTTTAGACATGGAACTGCGAGGTCTTTTTGTTTGTATTAGCTGGTTAAAAATCTGAAATATTGTGCTACACTGTCTTGTCAAAATATAAAGATTTTTATTTGAAAGTGTACAGAGCCTTTCCTCAGATGGCCCTCTTTATTCTTGAATGTCATTTTAAATACACAATTTAATGCAGAATGTCTGATATTTCTGTGGAGGACCAGGTGTGTATAAAAGCGTATTTGGCTGCACTGCCTGACGTATTTGGACTCTTGGAGGAAGTGTATTTTATTTCCCTGTACTGCTGCTGATGTAGAATTATGATGCTGCCTGTCACGTATTCACTAATTCAAGTACAAAGCAGTGGAGCTGGACACTAGAAAAAAAAACACACATCATATCACAGATCTAATTCAGGCAAAAATAACTCCGCTTCTGAAGGCCCATCAACTGATGCATCTTCATTTCTCACCGCCTGCCAGCCAGGTGTGATGGGCGAGCACAAAGTAGCTGGCAGTCCAACTAAATAACTTACAAAAGATAACTTTGTGCAAATAACAAAAATAAACCCAATAAACCTGTTTGCCGCCACCTAATTCTCCAGTATCGATGCCTTGCTTCCAGTTCATAAAGGCTTGCCCAGTTTCATTTGAAAGTGTTATTATTATCGATTCTGCCTCAGCTGTTTCTTGGGATCCTTTCTAAAAAACCTCATATTTGGTGCTTTTCTTTCTTGGACTTTCTGGATTGTGGAGGAAAAGAATCATAAGAAAGATCACATGAGAGATTTATGGCCGGACTTTCAGCTGTTGTCCCATTAAGGCAGGACGTTGGGCTGTAGTCCTGTTACGGCAGGATGTTCGGCAGAAATCCTGTTAAATCCTGCAGGACGTTTGGCTGTAGTCCCGGTATGGCAGATCGTTCAGCTGTTGTCTTGTTATGGCAGGACTTTTGGCTTTTGTCCTGTTACGCCAGGATGTTCGACTGTAGTCCCGTTACAGCAGGGCGTTCGGCTGTAATCCCGTTACAGCAGGGCATTCGGCTGTAGTCCTGTTACAGCAGGGTGTTCGGCTGTAATCCCGTTACAGCAGGGCATTCGGCTGTAGTCCTGTTACAGCAGGGTGTTCGGCTGTAGTCCTGTTACAGCAGGATGTTCAGCTGTAGTCCTGTTACAGCAGGATGTTCAGCTGTAGTCCTGTTACAGCAGGATGTTCAGCTGTAGTCCTGTTACAGCAGGATGTTCAGCTGTAGTACTGTTACAGCAGGATGTTCAGCTGTAGTCCTGTTACAGCAGGGTGTTCGGCTGTAGTCCTGTTACAGCAGGATGTTCAGCTGTAGTCCTGTTACAGCAGGGTGTTCGGCTGTAGTCCTGTTACAGCAGGGGGTTTGGCTGTAGTTCCGTTAGGACTGGACGTTTGGCTGTAGTCCCATTACAGCAGGACGTTCAGCTGTAGTCATGTAAGTACAGGACGTTAGGCTGTAATCCTGTTATGGCAGGACTTTCGGCTGTTGTCTCGTTAAAGCAGGTGTTTGGGTTAAGGCCCGTTATGGCAGGACGTTCAGGAGAAACCCCGTTACAGCAGGACGTTCATGTATTTTTGCATTTTTCTCTTGAAAGCAGCCCTTATTCCAGAGACACAGTCTGTGTTTTGCTGACACACCCACATTGTTTTAAACACAATATAAACTTCAGGCTCTCCACACAATGGAGAGCCATGGGGGTGGGGGTGGTGTGGGGGTGGGGGGGTAGTCGCCAAAGGCGTCATCCATAAAACAGCCCGCTCTGTATCTCTGCCTACCTCAGAGAGGCAGAAAATAAGAAGAAAAAAATTCAATAGAAGTTGCAAGCTGCTTGTTCGATGCTTTCTTTAAATCAACAGGGACTGTTAAAGATTAATACTCTGCACAATCCAGTGCGTCTTTTCTCTCTCCTGCGGAGCCAAGAAGAATTCAGCAGGTATCTTTAAGAAAAAAAATACAAAAAAACTCCCTGTAATTAGACTGCTTTATCTGTGACAGACAGACAGTGGGCTAAACTGTCTGACATACAGACAGACAGACAGCTAGATTGACAGACAGAGAGAAAGATAGACAGACACAGACAGACAGACAGACAGACAGACAGACAGATAGATGACAGACAGACAGATAGACAGACAGAGTTACAGACGGATGGAAAGACAGACAGATCAACAGACGGACAGATGGATGGATAGATAGACAGAGCGACAGACAGATGGATAGACAGACAGAGTGACAGACGGATGAACGAATGGATGGACAGTGAAACAAAAAAAACAAATGAAAACAAATAATTTTTGGAAATAGTAACAGGTCTCCATATCGCCCACATGATGTAACGCTGCACCAGAAGGATCTCAGGAACGTAGCGAATACATTTATGCAAATCCATAATTGGCATAATTGCGCAATATGAACATTTGCACCCCAAACTCCAATAAAAGTAGGAACCAGATTACGTCATGTGTTCTGAGTCGTTTGAACCCCCCCCGTACGCAGCTGGATAGCGTTAGTTAAAGTGGTAATCTCCCTCCATCCCTCCCTCCCACCATCCCTCATTTATTTTTCCAATTTGATCTCCAATCTGGAGATTTTAGAGCAGCTGTGCAAGCGCAGTCCAATTCAGAGCTTCATAACACTTTCTCCAGCTCTGTTATGTCTCTATTCGCGCCGACGCGCCATTCGCGCCAATCGCGCTGGGCTCGGCTTTGAAAGAGGCTCAACATTGAAAGTGACCTGATACAAGGGCCATTTCGCAGTTAGCATAATGACTTGGGTCCTGTCTTACACTCCGCCTCAGCGCGGTGTCAAGCTCCACTCGCAAAGTTAAGCAGGCAAATAAATGAATACATAAATGCTCTTGCCAATAATGCGCACCCTAGACTCGCTGCCAGTGCTGACATTTGTATAAGGTGAAAAGCCGGGAAATAGCTGTCATTTAATTCGCAGCCTCCGCACAAATGTACTTTATTATTAAACAGGTCTGCACAATGTTTGGATATCACAAACCAATTTTCTTAGCCTGCCACCCCCCATGTTCCCTTTACCTTGGCAGATAATGAGAGCTTGGCTGGGCCGGAGCATATAAAAAAAACTCATTAATTCAATAAGGACCAAGTAATGAACGAATGTATTCCTTCATAATATTCACTTGCGTCTGCACATTGAGACCTGCACTTGCATTTAAAGACGAGGCGCTGTATGGAAATCTTACCAGTTTGTCTTTAAAGTCTCTCGTAATTATCCTGCCAACATCTGCAGTGTCATGTTTGAAAGTTTTGGTACCCAGGTTGTGTCAAATATGCCCAGGTACCACTTTAAAACCACTGCTACTAAAATAATGCGTTTAAATGCATAAAATAATGGTTGTTAATCAAGCAAACACTAGTAGTAGCCAACATAATAATACTAATAGTAATAATAATAATATTAATAATATTAATATTAATAATAATAATAATACTATCATCATTATCATCACCATCATTACCATCATCATCATCATCATCACCTTCATCATCATCATCATCATCATCACCACCATCATTACCATCATCATCATCATCATCACCATCATCATCACCACCATCATCACCATCATTATCATCATCATCATCACCATCATCATCATCATCACCACCATCATCACCATCATTACCATCATCATCATCACCATCATCATCATCATCATCATCATCATCATCATCATCACCACAATGACCATCGTCATCATTATCATCAGCATCACCATCATCATCATCATCATCATCACCATCATCATCATCACCATCATCATCACCATCCTCATCATCACCATCATCACCATCATCACCATGATCACCATCATCATCATCATCACCATCATTACCATCATCATCATCATCATCACCATCATCATCATCACCATCATCACCATCATCACCATGATCACCATCATCATCATCATCACCACCATCATTACCATCATCATCATCATCATCACCATCATCATCACCACCATCATCACCA
>JBBKCR010000034.1:14078734-14091322 GCA_037577295.1 Ladigesia roloffi | reverse complement strand
TTCTATTACTACTGTTAATACTACTACTTCTAACACTACTACCACCATTTCCACTACTACTACTACTACTACTACTACTACTACTACTACTAAAAATAATAATAATAATAATAATAATAATAATAATAATAATAATAATAATAATAATAATAACACGTACTAATATACTACTCTCATTACTAATCCTACTATTAATACTACTACTAATAATAATATTAAAAACATTACTCTGAATATTGTTGAAAAATGCATTGTTTCTGTATGTGGTAAGGACTCCCTGAGTGGTCATTAACCTCTCTGTATGCTCGTTCAGCCCTAAGCTTCGGGCATACATAGAGTTATTGCCTAGGCCTTCAGAAAACTGGGCTTTACATCCCACTTTCTAATCATGTTTTTACTCCGCACGCTATCATTCGCACCGAATCGACAGGAGGCTGCCCTGCAAATGCAAAAAGGGACACATCAATAACACGGCAATTAGTGCGTCAATACGCTGCAATCCCAATCTTAACGGATACAGAGGAATTGGATTTCTGATTGGATTTCTATGTTTTTCGGTGTTTAGCTGTTTTTGTGTTGCACTTATTTGCTTTCGGTTGGCCAAGGCCACCGGCACGGCGGTGGCAAATCTGCATCGATCCGATTCGTGGTTGTAAACACGAGTGTTATTTTTGTTTTATTCACATTCGCGTACGCGTGTCGTCAGGGATCGTGCGTGTTTGTAGCGTTAAGACTATTCAGCTCGATAAAACCGCCTGCTCCCCTTTCAAATCACAACAAGGAATCTTTCTGCTCGGGAAATAATTAAAGTCTGAAATGATATGGAGCCTGGGAAAAAAAAGAGACGTCTTTAGCTTGGGGAATATGGATCAAAGCAGAAGCGAAAAATTGAGGCTATTCGTTAATGAGGAGGAATAGCAGGTTAGAAATCAAACACGAAACTGTTACAGTGTGTAAATTAACCTGAAATAAAACCCTCAAAAAAGCAGCAGGGCCAAGATGAGATGGAGATTTGGCGTAAAGCTTTAAAGTAAATCTGTGGTGTGAGATAAAGGCTCGGCCTTCGGGTGCTCTGTGACCTAGGCGCGGTGGAGTGTTTCAGGGGTTCTACAAGGATCTGTTCCACTCTGTGATGTTGAGTGTTGCCCCTGCTGTGAAGATATTCTTCTGAACATCCTCCTGAGGACTGGAACCTTATGGACGGATCCTTAGCTAAGTTATATTGGCCTGATTTCCTGTCCTCTACCTTAATGAGAGTATCAGTGCTGGTACATTTCCATTGAATTAAGCATATCTCGGGAAAAATACATTCCAAATAGGTCACGAGCCGTTTCTTTAAACTGCCGCTGTAAATAACGGAGACTGTGCTGAGCTGTTGTTTTTTCAAGCTTCGTAGTCACTCATACCTTCTTAATAAAAAAGCCCATTAAGGACAGCCTTATTACTGGTGTTAAATCATTCATTTCCAAAAGCAGCTTAGCTTGGACAGGCTGTCAAAGGGGTGATAATTAGCAGTTTCTTGTGTGGCATTAACGAGGATGATTTAACCTGAGACTTAAAAGAGAAAACTACGAGTTTGTTGCTCACGTTAAAATTGGAGAACGCTGTGACGGGCCGCGTCAGAGGAGAATGAGGATTTTTTTTGTGTGTGCAATTAAATTCCTTTATAAACATTTGTACAGTATTCCTCTGCTCTTCCTTCTTTGTCTCACCAGTGAGTTTTTTGTCCTCTAGTCAGAAAAAATGAGCTTGATGAATAATGCAAGATAATGAGAATGGAGGCTTTTAGTGGTACCAGGGGAAGAGGCGTTTTTTTTTTTTGCTGCTGAGAGCTTTTAGTACTTTTAGCCCTGGATTTAGTGTTCACAGTGTATTTAAAACACAAGAGTTCTTTGGGTGTGTGAATTCTCTTTTATCCTCACAGAGCCCTCCGTTGCAAAATAAATCTAGAACGTCAGGATGTTTGTTAAAAAAACCCATTCGACAAACTTTCAGCTCTGCAGCCACGATCACGCTTTAACTTGTTTTTTTCTCACTTCTCTGTTTTCCAGACCGAGGTGCTGCATCCCTGGGGCATCATGGATTTCTCGGTGGGATTGTTGTATTTACTGTGGGCCCTGCTTGTGCACTCAGTCAGCGGTGCCCTGGGTGGCATCCTCTACCGCGTTCGCGAGGAGCAGCCGCCGAGCACCATGATAGGCAGCCTGGCAGCTGACCAGGGCTTGCCGGACTCCGGACATCTCTATAAGCTGGAGGTGGGCGCCCCTTACTTGCGGGTGGATGGGAAAACGGGGGAGATCTTCACCACCGAGATCCCTATCGACAGGGAGACACTGAAGGACTGCCGGATTAAAGGGAAGCCCTGCTTTCTGGAGTTTGAGGTGTCTGTCACAGACCTCATCCAGAACCAGAGTCCGCGTCTGATCGAGGGACGGATCGAGGTGCAGGACATCAATGATAATACCCCACAGTTCCCTTCGCCCGTCCTCACGCTCTCCGTGCAGGAGAACGCTCACATGGGCGCCACCTTCTCCATTCCACAGGCCACTGACAAAGACACGGAACGGAATGGAGTGCTCAAGTATGATCTGAACGCGGGACCCGAGGCTAGCTCTCTCTTCGGCCTGCAGATGGCGAACGACCGGGGAGAAAAACTGCCTCAGCTCATTGTGCTTGGGAACCTGGACAGGGAGCTGAAAGACTCCTACGACCTGACCATCAAAGCTGTGGACGGCGGCTCCCCGTCTCGCTACAGCAGTGCCTTGTTGAGAGTCGTCATCACCGACGCCAACGACAATGCACCTCAGTTTGAGAAGTCATCGTACGAAGCTGAGGTTTCGGAAAACAGCCCTGTTGGACACTCAGTCTTGCAGGTAAAAAAGGAATTAAAAAAAAGAAAGACGTACAGTACAGATAACCTTTAGATCTCAGCGAGAGAGAAAGAGGATTGCATCATCAGGAAGTGTGAAGTTTTTAATGAGCGCTGCTGTCTTAAACCCCCCCCCCCCCCCCCTTTCCCCAACTGCTCTTTACTTTGATGCTTTATATCAGCGGAGCATTGCCTGCTTTGCTAAATTCACCTAGATTAATTGCTTGAAAAATGTAGGTTGACTGCACATTTAGTTGTTTTTTGTTTTTGTTTTTTCCTTTTTTACTTCTATTTCTGAGTTACTTCGTCCTGGATTCTTATTATTTCAATCACCTTTGCGATATTCTCCAGTGATAAGGTTAAATAATTTACCAAAACCATGAAAAATCTTATAAATTATTTTGCGTGTGGGACCGTGGCATCTCAAATAATGTTTTTTAGAGATGCATTCTTTTTCAGAACAGGCTGAGGATTGGAAATTTTTTGTTATACTCCCACATTCATATTTTAAATGGTGCCAAGTTTGGGTATTTGAACATAGCTTATTCTCTCTATTTAGGTTGTTAGTACTTAAGGCTGTACAGATGTTTCATTCTAATAACTTTCATTTTTGCACAGGTCAAGGCAGATGACTCAGACTTGGGTGCCAACGGTGAGATTGAGTACACGATACATCAGGCGGGCGACCCGGTGCCAAAGCTGCTACAGATCGACCGTACTACTGGCGTCATATCTGTCAAAGGTCCACTGGATCGCGAGGAGATAAGCAGTCTGAAGTTTCATGTCATTGCAAGGGACAAAGGTCCTTCACCCAAAAGCTCCACGGCGTATGTTTCCATCGAGGTGACTGACCAGAATGACAATGCACCAGCTGTGGAGATCCGTGGTATTGGTCTCAGGACCCATAGCGATGGCGTGGCGAATATCTCAGAGGACATGCCAGTGGGCACAGCGGTGGCACTGGTGCAGGTCTCGGATAAGGATGAGGGAGAGAACGCTGTGGTGACTTGTGTGGTCGCAGGCGACGTTCCATTCCAGCTTCGGCCTGCTGGAGATTCCTCCATCGATAACAAGAAGAAGTATTTTCTGCAGACAACCACACCTTTGGATTATGAGCGCATCAGAGACTACCGTGTGGAGATCGTGGCTGTCGACTCTGGCAACCCTGCTCTGTCCAGCACCAATTCCTTGAAAGTCCAAGTGACAGATACCAATGACAATTCTCCCATATTCTCACCCCCGCTTTTTGAGGTGGAGTTTGCAGAGGAGAACCAGCCAGGAGAGAAAGTTCTCGATGTTGTTGCTTTGGATGCTGACAGCGGCACCAACGCAGAACTTGTCTACAACATTATTGCGGACTCTTCCACAAGGGGCCTCTTTGAGATTGACCCCAGCTCCGGGGAGGTACGAGCCAGGAGCCCACTCGACCGCGAGCACAAGGAACGCTACGAGTTCCGCGTCACTGCGGCCGATAAGGGCGTTCCCAGCCACAGGGGAACGGCCACAGTTGTGATCAAGGTTCTGGATAGGAACGACAACGATCCCAAATTTATGCTGAGCAGTTACAGCTTCTCTGTCCTGGAAAACATGCCACCATTGAGCCCGGTTGGTATGGTGACTGTGTTGGACATGGATAAGGGTGAGAATGCCCAAGTGCAGCTCTCTGTGGAGCCAGATGTTGGAAAGTTCATGGTCCAGAACGGAACAGGGACCATTCTCTCAAGCATCTCTTTTGACCGGGAGAAAGAAAGCAGCTACACTTTCCGACTCCGAGCGGTGGACGGAGGGGAACCTCCCAGGTCATCTTATGTCGGTGTTACCATCAATGTTCTCGACGAGAATGACAATGCCCCTGTCGTCACCAAACCCTCCAATTCCTCCTTCAGACGTTTGTCTCCTCTGGCGGCGCCTGACAGTGTCGTTGAAGTGGTAGAGGCGGAAGACATAGACTCTGGTTCCAATGCTGAACTGATCTATAGCATTTCTGGTGGAAACCCCCATGAGCTCTTCTACATCTCCCCCTCCGACGGGGAGATCAAGTTAACCAAGGAACTGACACGAAAACATGGAGGTCTGCATCGCCTGGTGGTGAAAGTGAGCGACAGGGGCAAGCCTTCGCGCCATGCCATTGCTTTGGTGCACATCTATGTCAACGATACCATTGCAAACATCAGCCTGGTGGAAGCTCTCGTGGGACACAGTTTGTACACTCCGCTGGATACGGACATCGCAGGGGACCCTGACTATGGTTTAGCTGCACAGAGGAGCAACATCGTGTACGGCAGCCTGGCCGGTGTGGCGGGAGTCGTTACAGTGATCATAGTGGTGGTCTTCATCAGGCATCGTCTCCAGAGGGAAACTAAGAGTGGCTACCAAGCCGGAAAAAAGGAGACGAAGGACCTCTATGCCCCTAAACAAGGTCCAAAGTGCATCAAGGGCAAAAAGGGGAGGAAGGGCAAGCCTCCGAAGTCACCTAAACCTCTCGGAGAGGAAGAAGAGGTCAGCCTTCAGAAAAGTCTGAAATTTAACATTGATGGGGTTAACGACAGCCCCAGGATCCACCTACCCTTGACCTACCCACCCGGTAGCCCTGACTTAGGCAGGCATTACCGCTCCAATTCACCCTTACCCTCCATTCAGCTCCAGGCACAATCTCCATCTGCCTCCCAGAAGCATCAGGCTGTCCAGGAGCTCCCCGCTGCCAACACCTTCGTGGGTACGGGAGGCGACGACAACTCCACCGGCTCGGACCAGTACTCGGATTACAGCTACAAGACCAATCAGCCAAAATACAGCACAAAATCGGTGAGAGTTTTCAAACATGATTAACTGGAGGTGTAGAAAAGAAACTGAATGGCTGAATGTGAATGTGTCTCTGTAGATTAGATGGCTGCGGTTTGCATGCTGCATTTAGCTGCTAGAATAATGAGCGTGATATTTATTTCCTTTCATTTTATATGGTTCTGGCACACAGTAAAAGCTATCGCATGGAAAAGTAATACCTTTAACAGTCAGGGAAATGAGGAATAATGGCTCTTGCATAGTGACATGTTGTCTATAGCCTATTTCCACTGTGTCTGCGAGGCTGCTCAGTCTCTAAAAAATCTCTTTAATCACGGCTCTGTCAATTACAATGATTTAGTGGAGACAGTTTGCTTTTAACAGTTCACTTAAAATATCAAACAGGCTTTGGAACAAACGCGGCAGTGTCTGTTGTTTGCTAACCCTGATGGGGTCAGTTCAATTTGACAGAAAAACGTGGCACCAGACAAACATTACAAAGGCGAGGCTGGATAAAATTAATTTGTTCTGCATGCACTGCACTTTCTGTGTGATTTGGACCCTTCAGGAATCTAAATATAGATCCGACCACATTTTCTTCTCCATGGTTGAGAACTCCTATCTTGCAGAGGTTAAGTAGGGTGTAAAAATGTGCATATCTGTAAATGTCCAGGTAGGTTCAGTATTCTGACTGGTACACAGAGGGCATGCTCATATGTGACCTCCCGCCACCAAGCAGGTTCGTGGCCGTTTTCTCCGTTTTCGTTCTTTGGCTGAATACATTTGGCTGGTGATTCGGAGCATTAATTTAAAAGTAAAGCAAGGGAGTAGTGGTGAAGTAGTTGAGGCAGAATCATTCGCACCTAAGTGTGTGTGTGTGTGTTTTGTGTGTGTGTACGTGTGTGGGGAAGCCCAGGGGATGTGGAAGCATATCAGGTAGAGCCTATTCTCCTGAGTGAGTATGTTAGTGATGGTTAGTAGGCAGCGGATATGCATGAGACAGAGTTGGAGTATGCGTGGGTCGGGCTCCGTCAGTACCAGTGCGCTGTTTGGTAATGCCAGCAGATGCTAGCTGACAGTTGGGGCGAGCGCAGGCCCTGTGGACTCTCAGACTAGAGAGAACAGTCACCCAAAGCAGCGCCGGCTCGGTGATGGACAGCATATGGCATGGAAGTGACAACAGACTCCAGCTATGTATAGTGTGTGTGTGTGTGTGTGTGTGTGTGTCTGTCATTGGGCAAGTTTCATGTTTCTAAAATCACATGCGTGCCGATGCAGATGAGGAGGTGTATCCATGCATGGGCGTTGGTGGGGTGGGGGTTGGAAGGGGGGGTGGGGCTTGTCCCCCCAGACCTTGATCCGCCCCTCCCCCAGAAGCACAGATGATGTGATGATGTAGAAATTATATTCTTAAGGTCTAAAATGTTTTATTTTGTATCTTAAACCGGAAACCTGAACATGCCACTCTATTCATTCTATTCTCTTCCAGCTCGTAGTCCCCAACAGCATGTCTTGTGTTGTTATTTTATGGTCCATAGGCTTAGGAGCTGCCTCATTGGCATTCGCCCCACCCACAAGCCCCGCCACCCACCACTTCCGATTCATCCTCTCTGCTTTAAAAATGCTATTTGAGGCCTTGTTAATCGTACAATGATATGAGAATTATTGGTAAATGCAAATATCCCATGCCTTTCAAATGCCTCTGTGTTGATGCTAGTGACGTTTTATAAAATGTTCTTATACCTGGATAAGCATTATGGATAAGTACCATGTTTATTTTGACAGAAATACAAAAGCAGTGCAATTAATATCCTGTTGATATTAATGAAACATTCTGTTCTTGGTTATCTACTCAAATATCCTGATCTGATTCCTATATCATCGTGCATCCTTAGCAATTAGAGTCTTATAATAATACGAGTAATGGTCAATATTATTATGATTATATTTCTACATTGTAATTGGATCTGAGACATTCCCTTCTTTTATGGTCCTATCCAAATTACTAACAAGTGCTGGTACATTTCTGTCACTCAGTATGACTCTGTAAGGAGTCTGTCAGCATCTCTGAGCCAATTAGCATCCTTGTTCCATGACCTAGAGCTCCAATTGGCCGTCTCCATTCTGTATCTGTGTTGTTATAATCAGTGCTTCTAACAATATCCAGGAGTCTTCGCGGTCGGTGCATACACCGGTGATCCTCCTGCCGAGGCTGTTTCGGTCTGACATTCCTGCTCCAGCTAATTGACTCCTTCAGAGGTCCTTGATTGGCTGGATAAGAGTGAGGTGAGGAGGATAACGAGTTTCCCAGCTCTGGTCCGGGAGGCACACCGCCTAGTCTTCGCTTCTCCTAACACACTTGATCCAGCCAATCAGCCCTTTCTCTGCTGCTGGGGTGTGTTAAAGGAGGCCAGGCACAGGACTGGGTATCATCACCAGGACCAGGTTTTTGGAAACACCACTGTGTTAGATAATGTGCATTAGTTTCGAAGTTTCAGAGTAGTATAGGAATGTCACGATTATCATCTCGGAAATAATCGCAGTTCCACGATTATCGCGATTATTTCGCATGTGTTCATTTCATAATGTAGACAGCCACATACTTTAGAAGTTTTTAGTCTCTATTTACTGCTGTCTTTAAAAAAAAGACACAAAAATACTCGAATTTGTCCCTCTGTATTCTTGGGGTATCCAAAACACTCCCAATATGGCAGATTCACTCGCTTCTTTGGTGAAAATGAAGCATATTCAGTTTGTTTAGTGAGGTCAAGTTAGCCTTCATTCGCTGATTGTACTGTTAGTGTGTTTCTGGCACAAGTGCACCGACAGTGAAACCTTTTAATTCCATGCAAATTTAAACAATCTGTTGATAGCCCTGTCAAAATCAACGAAACACGGTGTTGAGGAGCCTTTACGATTAATTACAATGAATTAATTGTGCCGAATTAAATTGCGGTTAATTGTGAAAACGGTTAATCGTGACATCCCTAGAGTGGTTGGCGATCCCAAATATACTCCATCGTCCATCACATCCTACTCATTTCCATTTTAAACCATTAACTCTTTCATTTTTTTAATTCAAAGGAACCTACATTCCAGGAACCACATCGAAGTCAAAGCGTCAATAATGATACTGATTATTTGAATGTGAGGATCTTGTGCATTGCGATTTTCTAAAAATTGCAGGTGAACTATTTTACATGGTGTTTAAGACTCACCTGCAGGTTTTACCAATATTATTTATGTTTGTTTTAATCTTGGAAGAGTAAAACATTCAGAACATTCGCTGAGAGGTCGGAGCACAGGCTGAACTCGATGCTGAATGAATATTATGTGACGTGCGGTTACAGTAGACCTCTCTGCAGCTCCAGAAGTCCAGAAGTCTGTCGTGTTTATGGTAAACGGTGCCGCGCCCAGTTCCTCACAGAGTCTCCTTTTAAACCCAGTGTGTTGAAATACAGTCTGCTCATATCTAAGGACATTTAATCTCAATTGGAATCCTGTGACTGGATTTCAACTCCTGGGGCTCCAACACAGTTTAATTTTGGCATTTACATTTACGGCATTTAGCTGACGCACTTATCACGTATATCATATTTGGGGGCGCAAGACCATTCTTGGCTTTGAAAGAGAGAGTTAGGGACTTGAACTTCCGGAATAAGGGTGTGGTGCCAGTGAACTTAGGAACGTTGAAGACTGACCTGGCAGATGAATTCTGAATGAGCTGTAGTGGTTTAGTTCCCTTCAGCCAGTAGAAAGCTGCAGTAGTCCGGTTTGGAGATGCTAAGGTACCGGACGAGAACCTCGACATTGGGAGATACATGCCTGAAAACTACAGGATATCGGCGTCTGCCCGCAGTCATCACCGCCGTGCGCCTCCGGCCAAAAGTGTGTTTTTTTGTTTTTTGTTTTTGTGCAGTTTGGCCCAGATCCTATATTTGTTCAGACATCCGATCGTCGCCCGGCGGTGTTTAAGAATCACCTGCAGTTTTTACCAACATGATTTTTGTTTGTTTTAATCCAAACATGCCTGGAAGTCGAGTCCACATCCTTGGAGGAGTAAAACCTTCAATACATTTGCTGACAGGTCGGAGCACAGGCTGAATTCGATGTTGAATGAATGTAATGTGACGTGCGGTCACGGTAGGCCTCGCTGCCGCTCCGGTAGTCCAGCTGTCCGTCGTGTTTATGGTAAACGGTGCCGTGCCCAGTTCCTCACAGAGTCTCCTTTTAAACCCAGTGTGTTGAAATACAAGCGCATTTAATCCATATTGGAATCCCATGACAAGATTTTACCTCCTGGGGCTTCAGCACAGTTTAACAGCATCGGCATTACGAGATACGTGCCTGAAAAGTACAGGATATCGGCGTCCGCCCCCAGTCAACGCCGCAGTGCGCCTCCAGCCAAAAGTGTGTGTTTTTTGTTTTTGCCTGTGTGTGGGCGGTTTGGCCCGGATCCTGTATTTGTTCAGGCATCCGATCGTCGCCCGGGACGCCCGCGGCCGGGTTGACTGACAGGCGTACAAAAACAGGGACAGATGTTAACTCGTGTGACATCTCTCGGCAGATGTGAACTCATGTGAGGGATCCCTCCCCACATCAGGCGGAACAGATTGACCAAAATAAATAATAAAAGCGCCAGCCAAGCGGCGCCACAGCTGTGGAGAGCGGGGCCTGGCGGGGCCGGTGGTGAGGCGCTCCACAGTCTGAGTCATTGTGGGCCGTGAGGATTTGCTCAGGTGTACGACGGTAAACACGGCGGCCTTGTTTGCTGTTCGGCGCCGGCGAGGGCCGAGCTTGGTGACCGGCTTCGCCACTCTCTGTCCCGGTCCTTTAAAAGTCATTAAAGGGAGGTTGTTTGTCGGGGAAGACTGATCCAAAGGTGATGAAAAAAACACTCAATGCTCAATTCACACAGGCATGACTCGACTCCGTGAGGAGGGATTTGCTGAGGAGTGTGTTTGTGTGTGTATTTAGGTCTTTGTAGGGACCTCCTGAGGACCATATGCAACGTGGGGACCTTTAGCTGCTCCCCGAAATTACAGCATTGGAATAAAATAAATGTTTGATGCTTGGTTGCTGGGGTTCAGAGTGGGGTGGGATGTGTGGAAGACCAGCATTTACGCAAACAAATAACAGGAATACACACACGTCTGCTACTCTGGAACAAATGCATCCTGAACTAGCACACACTTTATTATTTTCTGGGGTGGCTTTGAGTATGTTTGAGCATGATGCAGCCTACATGAACATAATGTTCAGTTTAGGGGTTTAATCATCCCACAGCTTTAAAAAACAACGTCTACATTTGGGTGCCTGGATTTTATTCATTGACATTAGAAAACAAACAAAAATAACTATCACTTTATTTATCCCGAGGGAAATTATTTTGTCCCATATATGCTCAATGCAACAAGAGGAACAGCAGTAGATGAAAAAAAACAATAAGAGTTCAAAAAGAACAGAACAGTAGAATAGTGCAAATATATTATCTGATAAAATAACAAAATATCAATATAACTTCGGCATCTATAATAAAATAACACTATTAATGCGAGTAGTCAAGAAAGTGGCAGTGTGTTTGTATCATGAGTATAAAGAGAGTGATGACACAGACATTCAATAACATACAGAGGAGTAAATGAGAGAAGATGAGTAATATTGTGGAATCTGAGTGAGAACCAATTGACATTAATATTAATGCTGAGAAGATCACCTACAGAGTGAGGAAGAGTTGTACAGTCTTATCGCCACAGGGGTTTCCTGTGGCTTTCTGTTCTGCACTTCACTATGAAACCAAACCCCTTATTTTACCCCTTAAATTACCTAACTTTTTCCTAATTTCCAGGAAATCAGGAAATTAAGGAAAGTTAAGGAGAAAAGTGCACAGATTAAGGTAATTAAGGGGCAAATTAAGGTTTTTGGTGTATTTTCAGGGGTAAATTAAGGTAGAGTTAAGCACATTTTAAGTACATTGTGTTTCATAGTGCTTATTAATCTATGTGTGCTTTAGATAGAAACTACAATAAAATAAACGGTTCGTTTCCTTTTTAAAAACAGGTTGTCTGCCTGTTAAATGTTAACAGTACTGTGTAAGTAAGGCCTTTTTAGTACAGATTGTTGAGGAAGCATGACTAACATGCACAGGCATGTTTACCTTGATATTTGGGGGAAAATGTCAGGATTTTCGTCATCGTTTTAGTCATAGATCGTTTATACGAAGCAGGGGCGGTGAAGGCTTCACTCTGAAACACATGTAGCATCTTTTTTAGTTAATTTACGTGAAATAAAAAAAACTCAGTAGAAGGAGTAGAACGTCTTATTCTGTTATATCGGATCCCCGAATTAGTCTCATAGTAATTTTAACCACTCAGAAAGTGTGAGGCCGGATATTCGCGCATGGATCCCTAGTCAGAGATGGCCCTGGTGTTGTTGGAAAGTTCACAATCTCCAAATAATAGAGGTCCGAGTGTTTAGATCTGTGATTTTGAATATAATTGATACTCTCCAGCACTAAAAGAGACCCTTTTCTTTTAGTAGCTCGAGTCAGTTTTGTCTGTAGAGCACTGAGGCATTTGCTTGGGACTCTGAAGCCCAAGGAAAAATCTCATGAAGACAAGAATACAAATGAGTGTCGTGTGACATGTCAAGGGTTTTTTCCCAGTGTTCTTTTCATTCTAGCCTCCAATTGGGCTCAGTTTTATGAGGGTTGCCAGGATTCCTCTCAGCTGGAGGAGCAGGGATGACAGGCTGGTCATGGCACGGTTTTAAACAGGCATGTAGCAGTTTTGAACAAATACAGTCATGCGACACTTCTGCAATGTTACATTAGTGATCTACCGATATTGTTATTTTATCACCGATACCGATACCAATTATTTGCATGTTTATGTGCCTGATAACCGATATTCAGAACCGATATTTATTTACTATTATAC
>JBBKCR010000034.1:14006849-14017052 GCA_037577295.1 Ladigesia roloffi | reverse complement strand
AGTTGAAACTGAGGTAGAGACAGTTAAGCTGAGGTAGTGACAGTTAAAGCTGAGGTAGTGACAGTTAAAGCTGAGGTAGAAGCAGTTGAAGCTGAGGTAGAGACAGTTGAAGCTGAGGTAGAGACAGTGGAAGCTGAGGTAGAGACAGTTGAAACTGAGTTAGAGGCAGTTGAAACTGAGGTAGAGGCAGTTGAAACTGAGGTAGAGACAGTTAAGCTGAGGTAGTGACAGTTAAAGCTGAGGTAGTGACAGTTAAAGCTGAGGTTGAAGCAGTTGAAGCTGAGGTAGAGGCAGTTGAAACTGAGGTAGAGACAGTTGAAGCTGAGGTAGAGACAGTTGGAGCTGAGGTAGAAACAGTTGAAGCTGAGGTAGAGGCAGTTAAAATAAACAATCCCCAATCGCATGCTGCTAACTGCTTTTATATTCATACCACACATACTGTGTCACTTTACATAACCACAGGATCAAACACTGTCAGTTTCTTAACTACTTGCACTAATTGTGTTATTTTGCTACAGGTGCCGTAGTTTAGGGTGACCAGACATCCTTTTTTCCCCGGACAGGTCCTCTTTTTGAAACCTACGTTCTTTATCTTAGAATCATCTGGGATTTTGAGCCACCTAAACATTCGTCACGTTAGGATCATTTCTCATAAACTAAAAGTCCAGAACACCCCCCTGGACCACGGCCAAGCTGGTAGGAAAGTCCGCGCTAAGGCGTCCTCTTCTTTATAATCCCTAATCTGGTCACCCTACCATAGTTATATTTTTACTTTGTGAGTTGATCTGATATTATATTTGCTGTATTCTAGTGTTCTGTTCTTTTTAAACTCTTATTGTATTTCTTTATCGACTCGTGTTCCTCTTGTTGCATTGAGCATGTGTAGGACAAAATAATTTCCCTCAGGATAAATAAAGTTCTTGCTTATTTAATCTTAAAGTAACTCTGGAAACCGATGCTGTTCTAAACAGTTCTGGGTCCCTGCATAAACGTTAACCTTCCAGTAGGAACGAGGTTATTAATAAGTGGATATGAATACAGTTATTAAGAAGATGACATTAATGGAATCGTGTAACTTTCAGCTAGACGAGGAAACAGCTTGTTTACAACATGGACTTGGTTTGTGACTCATATTTAGTGGCTCTTCCTTACTGGAAGGCTCTCACGTGGTTTACCTGTATTTACGGTGGTGCCTGAAAGATCATTTTCCTCACTAAATCAATCAGCAAGTGAAATATGTTGTCGCATTTCTGAAACTGGGTTCTCTTTATCTACTCGGAGGACTTGTGTGAAAATCTGATGCAGTCTCAGCTCGTATGTATGCAGAAATGTAGACAAGGCCAAATTGTTCACAGATTTTCATAACCACTGTGACTGAATCAGAGAAACCTGGTGTAATGATCGTGATTTTTACCATAATTGTGAGATTTTAGCAGTGAGTAGAACCCCGTCTCTCATGCATATGCATCTGAGGGAGCCCGTGCAAAACTTAAGACCCTTGATTGCACGTCCCACTCTGGGTTTGAGCGGTTCTTTCCTTGATTTGCTTTGATTTCCCTCAACTTTTCCCTCAAAAAACCCGGAGCTGCTGAGTGATGCTGCTGTCTAAACGTGGGTCATTGGATGATTGTTAGTTCAATTCCCATTGCCCACCTGTGTCCAGGTGTCCTAGACATTATAATTGACTTCCCCTGTTCCCCCCGGGGGTGAGTAGGTCCCCCGACGGGCGCTGGCACGGAGAACAGAACTGGCCATTAGTGCCCCCCCAGCGCGCCTTGCCGTCCAGTGAAATTATATTAGTGTTAGCTGTGTTGAAGCTTCACCTGAACGTTGGCCTTCAGCTCTCCCAGCTTGTTTTTATTGTACGGAAGAGGGAGCCCGAGCTCCTGAGTTAATTGGAGATGTAAACTTGCATTGGAGAATTTAAAAAGTCTCTTGAATTCATTGAGAGGCTGTTACCTAAACAAGCTATGTCACATAATGTATTTTTCAGCTGTAGTTTAGTTATTTTCCAACAAAACATTCTTCAGGGCTGTTATACCCTGAGCATTGTTTTTGTTGGAATAACAAAACAATTTAATAGAATTTACCTTGTACATTTATCGAGACCTGTGCCTTCTTGTTCTTAAATGGAAGTGCAGTGTTGCCCCTGCGAAGTCGCAATTCAGTACCGCGGTCTCAACAATCAGTGCTGCGATCATTTGTTGGATTGCATCGGGTTCAGAGCTGCAGCCTCAGTCATTTGCCGAGAGAACCGAATAAATAATTGTTTACAGAATTCCCACAAATTCACAGAAGTCACAAATATCTTTCTTTTGTTGTTGTTGTTGATTTTTTGTTGCCAATATATAACTTTTCATGTTTTTTTGTGCTAAATGTAATAAAATTTTTAAAAAGGTGTTGTTAATTAGTAACAAATATTAACGTAAATTTCCAAAATGAAATGTAACTGTAGAAATGTTTAATTTCTGTTGAGAAAACACAGAGAAAGGTGTCTTGGGTTGGTGAAGTAGCCAACCCGATAGCAATTTTCATTTCTCCTTGCTGCTGATTGGCTGCTGCCCTTTTTCTGCATTTCCTGTTGATTACCTAAGCATTTAGGGGTAGTGTATTAAGCTAAGTTTTAAACGAAATTACAGTGTTTTGGGAGCATGTTTGGAGTTTGGACTATAAAACCTGACAGACTGCCCTATCAATTGTTGTCATTGTATTAGTTTCAATTGTGTGAGGATTTCACAAACAGTGACACTGTGTCCTTGTTTTTTCCCCCAGATATCCGCTCCCTGCCGGACGTGGCGATGACGGGGAACTGTAGTCAGGAGTGCAGCGAGCTGGGCCACTCGGACGCCTGCTGGATGCCGGGGCAGCCGTCCCCAGTCCGGAAAACCCGCAACCCCCCCAAGCTCTCCACCTTCGTGCCTTATCAGGAGAGAGGGAGCCTGGGCCGGCTGGCCAATGGGAGCGCCCCCCGCCTGAGTGGAGACGAGCCCCGGCCCCGCCTACCCCCCTCCCGCAGTGCCTACTCCAGCAGTGACCACGCCCCCGGCGACCACGCCCCAGCGGAGGAGGTGCCTCTGAGCGTCACCTCCGAGTTCCCGCCCACCAGCCCCACCTCCAACCACACCTCCAAACGGGAAATTTACCTGTGAGCTTCACCGCATCCCCACTGATCGACACGGAGTGACGGCGTAAAGACGAGACCGAGACGAGACCAAAATCGAGACGAGACGTGAAGGAATCATTTAACAAATCGTGCGGCTGGACGCAATTCCACTCAAACTGCGAGTCCAGTCTACTAGCGTACAACGGAGCGCGATGCAGCTGTGCGATTATTTATATTCTATTTATTTATTCACTCATGAAGTCATCTATTTATTACTTTGGTCCGCCTTGTTTTTATGTTTCTCGAAAAAGCATCGGTTTCACGTACGACCATGAACGAAAAAAAAACAAACAAACAAAAATACACACCAACAAACAAGCTTTGACGTGACTGGCTTTAGCTTCGTTTAGCCTGTGGAATGTTTACTGGATCTTTTTAAAACTGTGTGACCCGTGCTGTAGTGCCATAAGACGGAAGCTTCTTCTAGAGTCTCCGCCACTCGTGTGTATCGGATCTCCTCCTTCTCCAGACGGAGCGATCTTAGTACATGTACAGCGATGTAAATACGTTTGTATGGTGTGTAAATATGAATATCACTACCAGGCTTGAGCTGCGGTCAAGTGAAAAAAAAAAAATTAAAAAAGTGTTTCATAATGTATGAACCAGCCTGAGGAGGAGATCTCAGTGGTGCTGCCGCCGCTGCTGGAGGTTCTAGAGGTTCAGAGGATGGAGGTATGTGGGACTGTGGAAAACCTCCATATGAACTCATGCACTCTGAAACTTGGCGTCTCTGATCTGTACATGAAGCCGGAGACCTGCTGTCCCGTGGTGTTGAGGAACTTTCGCTGTGTCCCAGTTGTGTACCGCGCACTGACGCCGCGAGCGTCCCCCTCCTGTAGGGTAAATACTTGAGAAATTCGACCTGTGTTATCAGAATTGGTGTTTGATCCATTTTTCTTCCCCCTCTGTGGTGTTGACGGACGGCAGCGAGGTTTCCTTCCAATTCTTTTTATGCACATTTTGACATATAGCGCCTTTTTCACAGAATCGGCAAATGTTAAACAAAACTGATCAAAATTCACGAAAATGTCCACCTGCTCGAAGTAGGGATATATAAATTTTTCCATTTACCATATTTCTGTATCCTGCCGGGACTGTAAACCACGGATCTCTCCGCAGACTCGACCCGTACGTGGGCAGGAGTTGGAACGTCCTCAATCAAATTCTGATTCGTTGATTTCGTACTCGGCGTGTAAGAACTCACTCAGCCAGTTTAATTCACAACACTGGGTTCCCAATTCAGCATTCCCACAATGTTTCGAATGAAAGAACATAATTATATCTGCATCTCCACCATTCAGGCTAGAGCTGGGAGTGTAAAAATCACCATTTATTAACGAGCCCGGCGTACGAGGCTGACACTGAAACAGCCCAATAGCACATGACGCATTTTAGGTTTGCGGTATGTTATATGCAGCAATCAAGGGAGCATTAAAACATGTCCGAGCACAAGCGGTGGGGTGCCAAAACTTTTGCACGCCACTGCATTTCTCAGGAGTGTTTTGGGAAATGCGTTTTTATTCCCCTACTAGCCTGCGTATTGTGGTTGTCCGCTCGAACAGCTGTGATAAGACTTCCACAGCTGGATGGAAACCTGGCCGCCGTGACTCCGCCGCCCGTCCATGCTGAGCGAAGGGAGAGACGTTCCGCCCAAAAATCCCGAAATGAACGTTCAATTTCCTCAATTTTCTGTTTGTTTGTTTGTTTGTTTGTTTGTTTTGCACAAAAGAAGCAGCCTAGGTTGCAGCTTGTTAGGACAAGCATCACTTCACTTCCCATTAGTAGGAAGCCGTGACTAATACTCACCCTCTGCGGGGCTCGGTACACAGTGTGTGTAGCGGTGTGCAGTTGGGACGCAGCGTGTGTGTGTGTTTGTAAAGGGGGAGGGCTAAAGATGACTATAACAGTTGATGCTAAGAGACAGCAGGCCTGTGTGTGCGCACATGGACAGAAAACTAATGTATCTGTGTGTGTGTGTGTGTGTGTGTTGTCACAAACTCGCTGTCACAAATTGGCGCTTGTGTGGCGCCACCAGTACACTATCGCATCGCCAGCGTTAGCGCATGTGGCTATCGACCCGCCGTCGTGTGTGTGTTTGGCACTGTGAACCCTTTCCTCCTCGGCGGACCTCACACAGCGCGCCGGCTTAACTTGTCTAAGCCTCTCTCCGGGCCGCCGTTCCCTCAGAACAGGGTCGAGCTGGAGGGGCATCTTCCGTCCAGAACTCCAGATTTTGCCCCGGATTTGTTGCGCGACTTTCCGTTGCTATTAGCGAGCGCCGCATTGCTAGAAGCTTCCAGAGGAATCGCTTGAAGGCTAGCGGCACGTACAACTCCCCCTCACTCCCTAACCCCCACTAACCCCTACTAACCCCCACGAGGGGCTCGGGCGGAGACATATTCATGAAGTCACAACCACGGTTCAACAGGTTCCGACACTTTTTTTCACCGCTCAGCTCTTAGCCGAGTGATAGAGCTAGCGTTAGCGTTAGGATTAGCACCTAATTGGAGGTTCGATTTTAGCTTGGGGATTAAAAGGAGTGAACTTCGATGGAAAATTAAATGTAAACACTTCGTTGTGGTCAGGCGGCAAAAACGTGCTCGGAGTTTAAAGTTCGCTTCTCAATATTCAGCGCTGGAGCTGCAAGGCTAATATTGCTAGTGTGATAATTTTTTAATTGCTAATGTCGCTTTTAAAAAATATCTCTGTAAAACTTCTCTTGACCTGCTGTAATCCCTTCAATAAGGTGGAACAGATGTCAGCTGAATGCTGAGGGAAATTCTCTCACACAACAGGGTCTGTTTTCACAAACCGCCTTGGGAGTGAATTCGCCGATCTGGGTTTTGTGTCAGCGATTGTTTTAAATAAAGAGGAAATTGTTGAGTCCTCCTTACGACGGCTTTGTGAACATCTGGTGTTTTCTGAAACAGCTGCCTGTGTCTCGGAGTAAACCAGTGTCCTATACCACAACCACAAATCTGCTGCACCCTATATGAAAGGCTCGGTGTGGTTTTGAAGAGGTTGAGAGAAGTTTTGGTGATAGATTGTGTGAGTTCTAGTGTTGCTGTTTCTCCAGTTCTAGAATAAAGTAGCAAACCTTGGACACCAGACAAGCCTGACGCTTGGGTTCAGATCAAAACTCTACATTTGATTTTTCACCAAACTATTCCTTTAAGGTTTCGAACGAGCGTAGCTTTTGGTGTTAACGAGTCGGTGGAATTTAGTAGATGTTCATTTGACATCACCTGAAGGCGGATGTGTTTGGCCTGTTCTTGTATATTTTTTATACTCACGCGGTCGTGATCACGACCCCCCCCCCCTTGTTCCGAGGCCCGTATGGGTTTTTCAATGCCTTAAAGCGGTTGTACTTAACAATCATAATCGACGATTTAGATTGATAATCCCGTCTGGCCTCGTAAGCATGTCGACCGTGCATGTGTTTTACAGTCAGGAATGACTAAGGTCAAAAGATGATATTGCCTCATATCTACTTTTGCATTCTTTTTAAATGGGTCGTTATTTCAACTGACCGCGTTTCCTTAAAAATGGGCCGGGGCGGTTCCTGTAACGGAGGACAGCGCCATTACTGATGACATGATGTGTTCACGGAGCAAACGCTTCGAGCTGAATCCAGTTGCGAGTGATCAACAGCTCGTTTTACCACTTGCCTCACCTAGCTTCACCCCCAGGGGGCGCCAGCCTGTGCATGTCAGGTGAGTCATGAGTAGCTGCAGTGTCCGTTTCGCTAATCGAGAAATGAAATGCTTTGCCTGCAGAAAGCACAGGGCTGGGAGGGGCATTCCGTCACAGCCACTTAAACAGGCCTCTCCGGCGCCCCCTCCAGGCGCCAGGCCGGGAATAATTATAGCATATGGAGATCGCCGGACGTGAGGGTGATTAAATAAGAGCAAGTGATTACCCCGCTTCGAGGAGAAAGAAAGAAGCACATGATGCTGTTTGCGAAGCCATTTAGCGACCGCGATGGGGGAAAATCTGGGGAGAGTCATAATTATCGCAATTATCCCTTCACTCCACTCCACTCTGGCTATCTAGACTTAACTCAGTGAAGAGAAAAGATGACCAACTGAAGCAGGGTTTGACCCCACTACACTGTAATCCCAGCCTGTGTCAAAAAACAAAAAACCTTTTCATAGACATAGTCTCCACACGGCTGGTTTAGACCTCAGAGTCGTTCGAGGTGGCTCTGAAATCGCTTCGTCTTGGCAGAATGTGAAATGTCTTTTTTAAATTGAATTTTTTACCGGTGTTTAGGTGTGTGATCTGTAGCTGTGGTTGGTGTCTCTAGCTGAGGACCCGATGGGTGCGGTAAGACCATGGTGTGAGACGTATTTAGATTTTGAGGCTCCCGTGAACATGGAAATGTCGTTTTTTTGGTTTATTTCCCTTTCGTTATTTTCCGTGGTTAGCATCTCTAGAAGGTGTGTTTTTGTACATAGAACCTCTCCGCCACCCCGCCCCCGTGTGTGCTGTCGAGCAGGCGACGACTTTTAGCATGAATTCCAAAGATAATTGGTAGAAATCGGTTACCCGTTCTTGCCGAGATGTTAGTGGTGGAAAAAACTCCGGAAAAACCTTTTTCGGTCGGATCGATTAATTATTTTTATCGTTTTCCTATTTTTTTCTTCCAGCCACCCACCCACCCCCTCAGAACAAAAAGCATCACTGCACAGCCACATCGTCACTGTTCACCTGAATCTAATGATGGCTGCCTTGAAAGTATGTCTGTCTTTTGCAGGAGAGTAAAAAAAAAAAAATATATAATAAAAAAATTTTTAAAAGGTGAAAAAAATAAAGATATAAAAAAAAATTGTTATCCTTAATCGTTGGTTATATTTATATAGGATAAAAATGATGCTTGTGATGCCCTGTTTTTTGTACAGTTTTATGTACATGCAAGTGAAGCTTTTTAAATCTTGCGACAAAAAGCCGACGGCATATTCAGAGTTGTGTGTTTATTGAGACGTGCACATCTTGCCTTGGTTGGATTGATCTTTGGCTGAGTTGGTGTGAATGTGGCCATTCTATGCCTGCACCGTAATCATCACTGGCTCCTGTTCCTGAGGGCTTTATCTATATTTGTGGAGCTTTATTTACGAATTTCACACCGACAGAACGTCCCGCGAATGTCCAGCTACCAGTAAACAAGCAGCACGCGTCGCAAATACCGAATTATCTGAGTTTTTGGAAACTCCAATACAAAGAACATGCTTGGAAATAAATACCTATTTAAAAGATGGATGGTGACATAATAAAACTTTGATTTGGCTTTAAACTAATATAAAAATGCCTTCTGTCCTCATTGTGGTCAAATTTATACTGAACAAACTAGAAAAACATTACCTGTTTGAAAAATAACCGTCCATTCAAAGTTAAAAACACCAGATTTGAGATACAATGTTTTGTTTTGACTCTCTATGAATTTTTGTAACATATTTGAGACCAACGTTTTGTATCTCAAACCTTGATTTGGCTTTTAATTAATGAATAAAAAGCCACCTGTCTTTTACACTGTGGTCAAAATTCAAACCGAAGAAACCAATACAAATAATTACCAGTTAGAAAAAAAATTATAAGTTACAGTTTAATAGTAACTTAAAAACACACCATGTTTGAGATACAAGGTTTTGTTTTGGCCCCATATAAATCTTTGCATAACATTTGACACTCAACTGGTTCCACAAATGCCCCTTATTTTCCAAAAGGGCGCCCCCTGGTGTTGAGGAGGAACACCACGCTAAAGCGGAGAACAACCTCGGTCTGTCTGATCTCAAAAAATTCTGAAAAATCAAGAAAGTGATGCTGAAGGTGGTGTTGCTTTTGTTTACTGTTCGTGGCTTAAATGTGATAAAGACAAAAACAAAACATTTATGCATTTTGTCAACTGTGATTTATCTAAAAACGAATATTTTGAATTAGAAGTTTATTAAGTTTGCGTGCTGCGTGTGGCAGACAGCAGGAAGTTCGCCGAGCGCGTTCTGTCGATATGATGCGTTAAATCGGCTCCATGTGTACTTTTTGTTCTTTTCTTTTCTTTTTTTTTTAGGTTTATTGTGAACAGTGGGTTGTCAGACCCCCCCTCCCTCCACCCTGTTCGTTTGGTTCCCACGTGTTCTGTTTCATTCTTGTTTCCGCATGTTGAGAATATACTCCTTGTAATAAGTCCTCATTGAGAACGTTTGTAATAAAATGAGTGAAGAAATGTTGGAGACTCTGGTCCAGTTATTGCGTGTGAATGGAACTTCGGGGAGATTTCACGTTAATAAGAAGCATCGATCCGGCCGAGCCCCCCTCTCGGGTTCTGGCATCGTCATGGTTTCGGCTCCGGAGACCTCGGGGTCGCTGGAAGGCGGAGGAGAATATTGAACGCCGGAGAGGAACCCGACTCCGACTGCCCATCAGTATTAATGTGATTGGATAAAGGACTGACCCACCAGAGCTGGCCAAGGTATCACCCCCACCCACCACCACCTCCACCACCACCACCATCACCCCCACCCACCACCACCACCACCACCATCACCCCCACCCACCACCATCACCCCCACCCACCACCACTATCACCCCCACCCACCACCACTACCATCACCACCATCACCCCCACCCACCACCTCCAACACCACCACCACCACCATCACCCCCACCCACCATCACCCCCACCTCCACCACCACCACCACCACCACCACTACCATCACCACTGTCACCCCCACCACCACCACCCCCATTTCTTCAGAGCTAGCGTTCCAGAAGAAGAGGGAGTGAGGCCTGTTTCCGCCGCACAATAAAGACGAAGCCGTAAAGATAATGCCTCCGAGATGAAAGACAATAAATCAGTCCGGCGTTTTATACGCCCCGCGCTCTTTACGGAGTCGTTTACCCAACGTGGAAAATGAGGCTGTCGGAAAAGTGGGAATAAATGGCGGAAAGCCAGCTGTAAAAATAAAGAAACAGATATAAATGGTTAAAGGGATATACTGAAGAGGTGAGGCAGGGCAGTGAGGCGGGGGGGGGGGGGGGGGGG
>JBBKCR010000034.1:13931016-13941694 GCA_037577295.1 Ladigesia roloffi | reverse complement strand
CAATGTTGTCCACTGAGAGGCACTGTGAATTAGATTTTAGTGCATTACAGTCTCTGCCCAAACCCGAACCCTGCCCGATTTTTCCTGCCACTCTCCTAGGGCCGGGCCGTGATCCAGCATTTGAGAGTCTCAGACTCTCGGAGTGAAAATTACAGTTAATGTGTCCGGCCGGGATGCACAGGCTCGGGTCGGGTTTCATTTTTTGGGCCTGATCTAAGCTCTGATGTGAATTAAATGTTCTAGAATGGAAAAAAGTTTTAGGACACACACAAAGTCTCTCACAAACACAATTTTTATAACCAGCGTTTCCCATATTCATGCAAAAATTCTGATCCTTGTTCTGATTTGGTTGTGTAGAGTATATTTGTTTTATGAATGTGGGTTTTATGGCAACAGACACACACACATTTTCACACAGTACACATTGTATTTGCACTTTTAATGATGGGGTGTTCATTTATTTTACTAAAAAATTGTGCGTGTACTTCTAAGTTCTAACATATTTGGCAAAACAAATGTCGTAAATTCAAATCAGAGTTTCTTCCATGTCTGGAATGGATGTACAGAATTCTTGAGGCTACAAAGTAATCAGATAACCTTATTTGAACTGGGAATAGGCTTGACTGATATTTTAGATTTTGTCTATTCTACTAAGTATTTAGACTAAAATGCTCAGACCTTTAGTCAATTAAAACTTGACGAGACTAAAAAGAGACTGGACATGACTAAGACTTATAAAAACTAAAATGACAGCTTGATACAAAGACTAGACTAAAACTAAAATTAAAACAGACTGCCAAAAACAACACTAATCAGAACTAAAACATCCTCGGGATAAATTTGAAACAGTATAAGGGCCCGGATCGAATTTTCGCACCTGGACCCATGACTATATGTTGTTACACCACTGATAAGAAGTACATATTTGAAGCGTTAATGTGGAAGCACGTTTGCGTCATCAGTAATGCCTAGTAATCTAGTCATCTATCCAAGCACACATCAGTTACTACTCAGAATCCATGTTACACAAAACTCCCTTTAAACTGCTGAACCAAATTATGCAGAAAGTGGGTTTCTATCGTGTCTGAATTTCTAGATTGGAGCTGAATAAAGAAAGGACAAGTTTGGCTGGGATGCAAAATGCCCTACCATAAACTTCATGGCTGTTTTAGGCCTATCACCAAACATGCAAGACTCAACTTCATATTTACTGGTTAAACACTTCCAAAAGCAACAACTTCAAAAGATTTGGAATGAATTTTGCACACTCCACAGACAATTCTTAAAATTTTATTGTGTTGAACATTGGGCTCCAAAGCACATTATGGTCAAGCACTGCTTATCACATGGGTATGGATAGAAATACAATACATTATTTCTAATTAGAGTAAAAACTTCCTGGCTTCAAAACAGGCCAAAAAACAATCAGTTTAATTGTTATGATCTTTCATTGTAAAAGTAGCCATCAAAAAAGTCTAGTCTTCCAACCAAATAAAATTATCTCAATTAAAACAAGCTTTCTTGTTCTTGTCAGTGTAGTCATAAAGATAATAAATTGCATCTTTGCTGTATATTTACACATATTTGATTTAAGCAATAACTGAAAAGGTACATGATTGTGATCTTTAAGAATATTTCAAAATGCAGATAATAATAATAATAATAATGATAATAATAATAATAATATTATATTGTTGATGTTGTTATTATTATTATTTAGTCTGTTTTAAAGTATTTTTCTAATCAGAGATCACACAGTCCCTTAAATTAAGTTTGTGTTAAAATATTTGTTACATAAGCAATTTCTTCTGATTTCATAGCAAAATTGTGAAGACAATTTACATCAATTGCCCAAAGTTTTGAACAGACTTCAAACATTTGGGCCATTTATGAACCATGAAGTTCTATTGGTTGAAGCAACATTCAAAACATTTCAAAAGAATCACAGAGTCTGATTCACATTAAACCTTCATAACAAAGTGTACGAACAATGACAATAACATGACATTAAATAAACAGATGTAAAAAAGAAATGACTACATTGTAAAAATAAAAAACTGTTAACTGTTAAGCTGTAAAAGTTGTACATGCTGTCTTAACATTTTCAGCAAAAAATAGTCCTTTAAAATAAAATGAAAGGTTTCTGTCTCCAAGGTAAATTACTTCAGTTTTTTTTCTAAGTGAACACCTTTCTGTCAGGAATCTATGCTTAGATTAATGTTCTCGAAACAAATTCATTAGTGAAGATGAGGGCTGAAAGATTCTACAAGTTACAATATACTTGGCTGATGTTCTGAACCACGGATAGAAAATGGCATATATTAGAGGATTTATGGAAGAGCTAACAAACATCAGCCATGTAAACACAGTCCACACTATTGACAGAGTGTCCAAGTTTGTAACTGACAGAGAACTTATATAAAATGGAATCCAGAAAACCATGTAAAAAAAGATGACAATTCCCAGTGTTCTTGCAGCTTTGGCTTCAGATGAGCCAGCACTCTTGCTTCCTTGGTTGTTTGACATACCATGTTTCACAGCTCTTACAGCTTTGGCTTGACGTCTAGCCACATAAAAAATGATTGAATACAAGATCATTATAACAGAGCAAGGGACTATAAAACTAGTTAACATGTTAATTATCACCCATGAAAATTTCACAAAGATTATACATTCTCCTTCACACCTGGTGTACATCTGATACGGAGAGAGATGGTCATTACAATACATGAAAACAAGAATATACAGTAGGCAAAAACTCCACCCTAGAACAATGAAGATGGACATTTTAGAAACAGTGACTCTAGTCGAATACAGTAGAGGGTCACTGATTGCAATGTAGCGTTCTATTGCAATAAAAACCAGGTTCACAAGAGAGGCCAACACCGCCAGGCCAATGATTGTTTCAGAAATTCCGCACGCCAGTTTTCCAAGGTACCAACAAGTGTCAAAAAGTTGCATTATTTTGACTGGCATCACTAGTAATCCCATGAAGAAATCGGCCACAGCCAGAGAGAGGATTAGCAGGTTGGTCGGAGTGTGGAGCTGCTTGAAGTGAGAGATGGAGATGATCACCATCAAGTTCAAAATCACCGTGAACAGGGACACACACGAGAGAAAAAAGTACAGGAAGTAATTCCCAGGCCCTGCTCGGACGAACTTTCTGCAGGACGCGTTGTTGTCAGGAAAGCAGTACTGATCCCTGAATTCTGCGTTATCCATATGAAACAGATGGAGAGTCCACCAGCTGGAGCAGGTTCTGTCGTGTTGTCCAGCGAACCTGAACTGAGATTTGGCTTGTTTGTGTTTTGTCTTTATACCTAAGCATGAATCCTCCCACTAAATTATGAATGGCTAGTTTATCCATTACATCAGTCGTCTGACATTTACCATTACATCATTATTACAGTGATGGTCAGCTGAACACAGGTGAGGGCGTGGATGTGTTTACAGAAACACACCAGAACAATAGTGCTGGGTTCAAACCTTTGTTTAATCATGGATATCATATGTACTCATTTTGTACAGAGACAAAATAAATCCTATTCTGACCCTTTAGGCCAAAGTATCACTGACCTGCTCTGTGATTCTTGTGAAAGCAAAAGAAAAGCATTGCTAGAGTCATGCCTTATGTTTTACACAACCTTTCACACATTCCTGTAATAAGTGGCCAGTGTCATGTCCTCTCCTTGAACCTATCAACACTAATCATGCCTGGCCTTCTGACCTCCAGCCCCTCATTATCCAAGTTCCTCTTATTGTGTCTAGTATTTGGACAGTAAGCAAGATGGCATCACAATATCAGTTTCTGAGCAACCAAGGAAAAACCACACTCATTGTCCCTGGCCTTGACAACTGGGCCCTCCACTCTCACACTTGGTCCCATATTTTACCCATTTCTGATCCAACTCAAGGAGCACATTGTTGACTTACCAGTCCTCTTGTTTATGTCTTATAATCATCTTTTCCTCTACATAAAAAAATCCATTAATACATTCCCTTAAAGAAAATTTACAGGTAAACCTGTATCTTTACAATAAAGTTTACAATGAACTCCTGAAGTGCTAGAATGTAAATCCCGATGTTCCCACTGTATAGACTGGACTGTAATTCATGCAGCACATTTTCTTTGGTATAATACAGTAATAAATTAATTTAATTCACCATCATAAGCTCTTCAAAGAGCACATTGGTGACTAACCAGTCCTCTTGCTTATCTCATACATTTTTTCTGCATATTAAAAAACACTTGGTCACTTAACCATTTTTCCTTATTTGTGTTGTGGTTTCCATAATTTCCTGAACCATGGGTAGATTGACGCAGGCTCCTCACATAAATAAATAAAATCATTTATTGTCACAAAATTAAAAAATAGACAATAATTAACTGAAAACGTAGTAAAATAAAGGTGACAAATAGTGTAAACAAAAATACCATGTTTGCATGGAGGAACGTGGTCAAATCAGTATTTTTCCAAGCTCTCATCATCCACAATTAACCACGAGCAAGCTAGTAGAACTTTAAAGGACAAACTATTTCTGATCATCAATAAATACAAATCATACAACCCCTATTTCAGAACAACAAAAAAACTAAGTTTATACCAAAATATATGAATAAATAAATTAATTGTTGAGAAATGGCTGTATGTCTATAACAATCTGGCTGCAAAAATTAGGATACAAATAATTATCACGTTATAAGAATAGCCATTCATTCAGCAAAACCAAGTGTATTGGTTATTATAGTAAGCAGTCCATATGACATACAAATATTGTACATTTCAAATATTGAGATTGGTGATTTTTTTCTTTTGTATTGTCCATTGCAAAAAAGCGAAGGAAAATCTAAATGTTTCAAAGTTATTGTTGTCCAATGAGTCAAGTTTAAACATTCAAACACAAATGTTCCACTTATTATTTACACACCATTTTCCAATATCCATTAGATAACACACATATTCAAAGTTCACACAACTATTTGGCCTCAAGTAAACGCCTGTCATGGCTTCCCTGGCCAGAAAGGCACGCCGAGACCTGTGGGCTGGCATCAGTTAAGACTTTATTTGGAATAACTTAAAGACTGACTCAAAAGCCATATATACAGAAAAGTAAGGAGCATTTAACAGGACAACAAAAGACTAGTATGTCCGCGTGTCGAAGACTTATATGAAGTGACCATAAATAGTGCTTGGGAACAACAGAAAACCAATGAAAGTGACAAACTGAAAACAAAATTCAGGTAAGGGCTATATACAGTGATCAGAGGTGAAGGATCTAAACAGTCCTGACAGGTGGGAAGAGTTTTCAGAGGGCGAGTCTGTGCCCTCAAGTGGTCACTGAAAATGTTGGTGGGGGGTTCCCATCTTTGGTCCTGTCGACCAGAACAGTGACAGTCAGTGAACTCCAGCCCCCATACCGAGACAATTGATCCCCAGGCCAGCACCCTCACTTCCCCGACCCACTCTGGCACCCTGACGCAGACTGATGCAGGTGCGGAAACCAGCGAGCCATGTAAACACAGTCCACACTATTGACAGAGTCCTCTAACTCAGTTCTGAGCAGCGATCAATGCGAACAGCCAAGACGGTATCACTAAGCTTAATTCTTGGGATGGTGGTACGCTGAAGGGGTGCCACTTTGGCCTTTCTATAGATAGACACACACACACATTACCTTGCTCATTTGTGAGCCTAGGGTAGGAAACGGCGCCATAACCCACTTCACAAAAGTTGTGCAGCTGAGTTGATGTAATTTTGCCAAAGTCTAATGGACTAAAGCTTCTGTTGATGCCAAAATCACCCAGAAGACAGAGCGAGCTTAACCAGTTCTTCCAGGTCTGAGCCAGAATGTGTGGGACATTTTTGTCCCAAGTCAGCTTTAGCTTTCATTAACCTCATTGTTTCTCTTTTGACAGAGTTTGTCAAGGTGTGTAACTTAGCTGGCATTGACTTGGTTTAAAGCAGGTGTTGATTTTAGGGTAGCGACTTAAGCACTGATGTATGTCACTCTGGATCAGTGTGTCTGCTAAATGTTGTAAAAATAAACATTAACATAAACCTAAAAGCAGGTAAATACAGTTCAAAATTCATTTAATTTACTGTAATAAAACAACATAGCTTTAAGAAGAACAAAATAAAAAAACAAGATGCTCCACTGGGGAAATTCTGGAGTGCAATGTCACAGGGCAGCAGCCAATCAGCAGACAGAAGAAATAAATAACGCCCTTGGATTGGTTACGTTTAAACCTCTTGTCTCTAAATACAGTGGTTTTTCACCATCCCAAGATATATTTCTTTGTGTTTTTCTCCACAGTACCAAAACAATTATAGTTATATTTATATATGAGAATTTTGCTGAATTTACATTAATATTTATGTAACAAAATTACTAAACTATATATGTAAAATTATTTAGCTCTAAGAGCAAAATAATGCAGAGGATATTTGCAGTTTCTGTGTACTTGCGGGGGTGTCCGCGATCAAGTATTTGTTCTGTTAGCTTACAGGCTAATTCTGTGGGCTCACAGGCTGGTTCTGTTGGCTCGCGGGCCGGCTCGGAGGGCTCACGGGCTAGCGGGGGTATCTTCAGGGTTAGCCCAGGTTACGGGGGATATGGAGGTCTGCACAGGGGCAAATGGGACGAAAACCAGCCCTATAGACAGTATGGGACTGTGGATGTGTTCCAGGGAGGCCCGAGGGAAGAGTGTCATCTCCCAGGACAATGAGGATTTCCCGGAGGAGGGACTCCCGGGAGAAGGCATCAACAGAGACTATAATGACTCATGGAGGTGGGGACTAGCAAAAGATCAATCCCAGGGGACCCACCAGAGCCACTCTTCCCATGCCGGCCAAGGAGTGAACCTGGATCTGACGGCCTGGGTGGGGGTTTTTTTTTGGTGTGGATGGTACTCCTCTGCTTCCCGGGAGGTGCGCTGTTGAGGGGGGTAATGTCATGTCAGAGGGTGACGCCTAGGGGGCAACCTTATCACAGTTTGTGTTGCTATTGCTCCCTGGGTTTCTCCTGCCTTCACTAAGGAGTTAATTATCAACTGCAGGTGAAACCAGGGAGTATTAGCCTTTGGGATATAAGTGGTGTTTCATTTGAAACTTGTTGTAGGTTTTTGCTCCACAAAGAGCTTCTCCTTTTAGTTTAAAGGTGTTCCCTGTGTTTGATGACAGTTCGGGCCCTCGTGCCTTTTGGTTTTGTCATTACAAAAATAAAGAAAATGACAAGAGAGATTCTGGAACATGCCGGTCTTCATTGGGGACATGAGGGTATGTGACACTACCTTACTCGCTATAGGTCTCCCAGATGGCGTGTACCTTTTGGAAGACTCGTGAGTGTCAGCCTTTAAGAGGACGTCATCATTAGAGGAAGTAGTGTAGCCTAGTTAGGGATGCTTATGGATTCAGAATAGATTACATCGTTTCACCATTTAGAGTAGTGACGTTTTGGTTTGTTCTTTTCTTTCCTTTAGTGTCGTCTCTGGACCCAACCCAGGGTCTAAGGTTTCCCCCTCAGTAGGCCAGTGAGCGGGGCTGCCACAGAATTAAAATCACGGATGAAACGCTGATTGAAATTCGAGAAATCCAAGAACCACTGCAGTTCTTTAAGGGTTCTGGGCATTAGCTAATCTGTGACAGGTCTGACTTTGTCACTCTCCATCGCAATTCCCCCAGGCCCTTTCATGTGCCCCAGGAAGGCAACTTGCTGAACGTGAAACTTGCATTCTTTGGCTTTCACGAACCACTGATGTTTGAGGAGACAGTGGAGGACCGCCTTCACGTGCCCCACATGCTCCTGGGTGCTCCTAGAATTGACGAGTATGTCATCTAAATAGACGACCACAAATCAATTAAAAGACGACCTGAGGACGTCATTGATGAGTGTCTAGTAATGGTAATGCTCGGAGGTGGTGCTAAAGGCGGTCTTCCACTCGTCTCCCTTGCAGATACCTACCAAGTTATATGTGCTCTACAGGTACAACTTGGTGAACAGTTGCGCTTCCCGGAGCTGTTCAATGACCTGAGGGATGAGAGGGAGAGTTTGAGCATATTTGATGGTGGAGGCATTTAACCAGTGATAATCTATGCAGGGTATCAACAACCCCCCCCCCACACACACACACTTCTTCTAAATGAAAAAAAAAATCTGACATAGGGGAGTGGGACCGCTTATTATACCCCTGTCAGAGCATCTCTGAGATGTATTCCTCCATGGCTCGCATCTCTTTTTCAGAAAGAGGTTAAATGCGAGCTTGAGGCGGCTCTAAAGTCCCACGACTGAGGCAGAGGGAGGCGGGCAGCCCTGGAGGAACTAAAAACACTCTGTAGATCGTGATAAGGTGGAGGGATACTAATAGGGGTCTCCACTAATCTACTTTCCACTGAAGTGGACGTGGAAAGTCGGAAGAGGTGAGAATGGCATTTTGCAGTGACCCCAATTCCATAGGCTCCCCCCTTGGCTGCCTTTTGTGGTGGTGGAATTCTGGAGGGCTCTGTGGTGTTGGTTGAGCCAGATGCTGAGGTTCATCCTTTTATCTCTACATGTTAACTCTGTCTGCAGCACAGAGCTAAGCCCCTTTTTGTACACTGCTGCCAAGACTCGAAACTTGATGCAGTAGTCTGCTGCGGAGTTGCTACCCTGGCGCAGCTGAAGAAGCTTGTTGCTGCACGCTCTACCATGGTCTGGAAAGTAAAATGCTGCTTTGAAGTGGGCTTTCAAGGTAGTGAAATTGGGCAATCTGTCCTGCTCCATCGTCCAAACTTCCGTAGCCCACTCCAGTGCATGTCCAGTCAGTCTTTGAATGAGAAACGTGGCTTTCTGCTCCTGAGTCAGCTCCGGGAGCCCTGCAAAATACAGGTAGCAGCTTAATTGAAAACTACGGCAGCTGGCTGGATCCCCGCCGTATCTTTCAGGCAGCAAGGTGTGACTGGGAAGTCGTGCTGCGGTGCGAGTGGTTTGCACTGCATAGACCAACTGCGCTACCACGGTAGACAGCTGGGTCAGTACGTTTTGATGAGCGGCGACCCGATGTGCGAGGGGCTCGGCTTCTCTGGGCACAGGCTCATTTGCCATGTCCATTACTGGTGTGGATTTCTGACTTGTCAGCGTGTGCAGAATAACAGATGCAGGGCATGACCGTGCTTGCTTTGATAGTTTTTTAAATGAAAATTCACTAACAGAAAACAGTAATTCGTAACTGAGCACTATGTGCTCTCCTGACCGACAACGCAAACTTTGATACAAGTTCATATGGCAGAAGGCATGCCTTCTCTATCCTTCCGTGATCGCCCCGAGACTCCCTCGAAGGAGTTCAGCACAACAGGCGCCTCAATCTTCAGCCTGCCACGCCCCCCTAATCACCACTCACTCAGCCACGCATACAGGTCCAGGCTAAGCATATCTAGTACTCAGGCGAGGAGCTGCTTTGTGGAGACAAACATGACACAACACAAGATGGCCCTATGAAATTTTATACCACAAGTATTAATCTATTCAAACGGAAATACTTCTGATCATAGTGAATCAGCTTTTCAACCCTATATATTTTCTGTGAGATACTTGAGCAGCATAGTCGTTGTTGCTGTTATGCCTCTCACAGATATGACTTTTTTAAATTCTCACATGTTAGCGCAAGGTATAGAAATTGGAATTGGAATTGTGAAAATACTACTACACAACATACACTTAAAATCCCCTAAACTTGGAAAAAGTTAGTTTGTGCTCAAAAGGCTGATGTTTCCCTAAGAAAATGTTTTAATGGTTTATGAGCACCAGTAGATTCTAAGTCAAGCAAGTATTTGCTAATATTTGAACTTCTGTCTTTGTTTTGTTTTATTAGGGTTATTGTATTACCCCCTAGAGGGTGTAATTTAAGTGGTGGGAGTGTTAAATGCCAAGGCATGTAGTGTATTTTTTATATGTTTCTTTTCTGGTTTTGCCCTATATTACTCGCTATAGGTCTCCTAGATGAAATGCACCTTATGGAATTTCTCTATTGGAGGATTGCTCCATGATGTCCCCCCTCCAGCCCAGAAGAGGACATTATCGTTAGAGTAAGTGTGTGTGGTGTTGGAGAGAAAAGAGTTGGAGTGTCGTGTGTTGGAGTGGAGTTTGATGGAATTGGAGTTTGTTTTGGAGATGGGTGAAGTTGGAGTATGGGGGTGGTGTTTTTGTGAGACGTGAGTTGAATGTGCTGAGAGGGAATTTGAAGTGTTGTGTTATGAGATAGAATTGTGTTTGTTCAAACTTTATGAACAGAGTTCTTCTTTTGTTTGGTTTGGGACTTGTGTCCAGTTACCAGTGGTAACTGGACGCAACCAAAATGCAACCATAAGAGGTCACAAGCCAGGTACTGCTTGTGCCTGTCCCAAGTCCGGATAAATGCAGAGGGTTGTGTCAGGAAGGGCATCCGACGTAAAACCTAAGCCAAATGAAACATGCGAATATGTATAGAAGTAGAGGGAGGAGCACACAAGTGGACTACATCTTATGCAGACATGTAATTTGAAGAAGATTAGCGACTGCAAGGTGGTGGCAGGTGAGAGCGTTGCGAGACAGCATAGGATGGTGGTCTGCAGGATCTAACTGATGGTGAGAAAGATGAAGAGAACAAACGTGGAGCAGAGGACCAGGAGGTGGAATTTGAACAAAGAAGAGTGTTGTGAGATTT
>JBBKCR010000034.1:13907786-13923323 GCA_037577295.1 Ladigesia roloffi | reverse complement strand
CAGTGAGTCCCTCTCCCATCTACACCCCATGACAATAGTAAACAGAAGCATGAACCATTTACACACAGAAATGTCCCATGTCATGACAGTACAGGGGAGAGAGACTGCAGTGGTCACTCTGTAACTAATAACACATCTGGCTGCATGATAATATTTCTATCATTTAGAATAAGGCCAGTCCCACCTAGTTCAACTTTTAAACAAAAGGCAAAGTGGCACAGTCACCGTTGTATTAATTTGTTTATAAATAGGCTCTTTCTTTTTTGACCAAGAGCTACAATTATAGACCATATGCTCAGAAGCTGAGATGGTGGGTCAATACTAAACTGATGAAAAAAACACAATATTATTTTAGTTCAACACCCACATGGCAGGAGATAATACAGTATATTATACAGTAATCCCTCCCTGGGTTGTTCACTGGCACTGCCTGAACAATGCATCAAACGTTTTTGATGTTTAACTTTTTTTTACTTTTTTTGTTTTCATACAGAGCATCAGTACAGTGTTGTAGAAAATCTCATGCAGGTATGCAAAATGTCACTGCATGAATTTTCCTGTTATGACATTCTGTGAGGAGGCATGAAACTCTTTAAGCTGACAGTATGTGATTCCACCCTGAAGGGAAGTCAGACCTGGGTGAGAGTTAATAAAGAGAGTGACGAGGAATAGGGCCCAATGCAGAGCAGCAGAGCATTAGGGAAACTGAAGAACAACTGAAGAGGCAAATGTCAGTGAATGTAGTTCACAGGTAGGGATGGGTATCGTTAAGGTTTTAACGGTATTATTACTTATATCGATACCATTTATTGATTTGGCATTTTAAAGGTATTCTTAATCGGTATTTTGTTTAATTTTTTACCTAAAGATGAATATAAAACAGCTGGATACACTACAAATTAAGTGTAACGATACTTTGGATTGTTTATAACTATAGTCTTTTTACAATTTTAGTCCAAAACTGCAATGTATTGTTTGGGCTGCATGTGGATGATTTGTAGTAATTTTCAGTATTTTTGGAATCAGTTTGTGGCCATATACACAATTCCTTTTTCCAAACAATATTCAAACAATGTGCAATATTTAAAAAAAAAACTAATGAGGACACACTTTCTATGTGAATTTACGATGGCGTTTTAGTGCCACCTTAAAAAAAAATTCTAAGATTAAGAGATTAAACTCATAATATTTCGAGAATAAACTCGAAACTACGAGAATGAAGTCGTAATCTTAGATTTGTTTTTTTTAAGGTCGCACTAAAACGCCGTCGTATTAATAACGTGTTGGCTAAGAAATAAGGAAATCTGAGGACCATCCAAAAATGCTCATACCGGGAAGAGTCTTACCAGTTTTGATGTCCAAAACAGAAGGTGAGACTTTTCTTTCGTTTAGACTGCAATGTATTGGTTTGGGCTACATTTTGATGATTTGTAGTAATTTTCTGAAAAATGTGTTCCAAAGTTCATTTTTCCAACGAATGTGCATTATGTTAAAAAAAAAAAACTTATATGCACACAATTTGTTTGTGGTTTAAATGTGTTAGTGAGGAGCCTGAGAATTGCCCAAAAATACTGATAAAGGTAAGACAATAGTCTTAGTAACATTTTTACAGATTTGATTCAAAACAGATGATGAGATTTTTCTTTAATTCAAACTGCAATGTATTGTTTGGAAAGTCTTTTGATGATTTGTAGCAATTTTCACATTAAAATTCCTGCATTGTTTAAGAAATGTGTGTGTGGTTTCATCTCACAAACAGTTCATTGCCATTTATAATGTTCATTATCAAAAAATGAATTATTTGTTGTAATTAAGATAATAAAATGTGTATTTTCTGATAAATGTGTGTGTGATTTTATCTCATAAATTTTGTGGTTATTTACAATTTTTATTTTTCTGAAAATCGTGCAATAATTAGACGCCATTGTATTTAGACGGCAATGTATTGTTTAGACTGTGATTTTGAGTAATAAAATTGAATAAAACGTATATTCTGAAAAAAAAATGTGTGTTTGGTTTTATCTCACAACCAGTTTGCAAAGTTTTTTAAAGAAAATCATCATGTGCACACACTTTCAATGTGATTTATATGTATTAACTAGGAAATAAGGAAATCTGAGGACCATTCAAAAATGCTCATGAAGGTAATACTGTACTCATCAATTTTTGCAATTTTGGTTCAAAACACAAGGTGAGATTTTTCTTTAGTTTAGACTGCAATGTATTTGTTTCGACCGCGTTTTTATGATTTGTAATAATTTTTAGATAAATAATGTGTATTTTCTATAAAAAATTGTGTTGTTTATCTCACAACCACAACCAACATTTACAAAATTAAGTTTTTCAAAAAATGTTAATTTATAGTAAAACCTCATGTGGACAAATTTCTTTGTGAATTAAATGTGTTCAGCAGGAAATCCCAGGATTGCCCAAAAATGCTCATGACGGTGAGACTATAGTGTTACCTATTTTTGCAATTTTTGTCCAAAACACAAGGTGATATTTTTCTTTAGTTTAGACTGTAATGTATTTTTTTGCACTGCATTTAATGATTTGTATTAATTTTCAGTTTAAAAGGTGTGTATTTTCTAAAAAATGTGTGTGTGGTTTCATCTCACAACCACTTTCTGGCCATTTACAAAATTCAGTTTTTCAAAAAATGTAGAATATTTTAAGGAAAAACCTCAGTTGGACACATTTTCTATGTGATTTACATGTGTTGGCTAGGGAATTGAGGAAATCCATGGACGGTCCAAAAGAAAGACTATAGCCTTACCTATTTTTGCAGTTTTGGTCCAAAACACACAGGGTGACATTTTTATTTAATTTTGACTGCAATCTATTGTTTGGTCTGCATTTTGATGATCTGTAATAACTTTCAGATTAAAAAATATTTATTTTCTAAAAAATGTGTATTTTCAAAAAGTTTGCAATGTTTTAAAGATAAACCTCATGTGGACACAATTTCTGTTTGATCCAAAACTGTCCAAAAATGCTCAAGAAAGTAAGACTTACCTATTTTTGCAGCTTTGGTTCAAAACACAAGGTGAGATTTTTTTATTTTAGTTCAGACTGCAATGTAATTGTTTTTGCTGCATGTTGATGGTTTGTAGTAATTTTCAGATTAAAGGCTGTATATTTTCTAAAAAAAATTGTGGTTTCATTTCACAACCACTTGGTGTCCATTTACAAAATTCAGGTTTTTTTTCGAGACCTCTCTTGTTTACTGGGACCAGATCACTATAAAGATGGTTCAAAAAAATGAGGAGCTTTGTGTGTTGAACATGCCTAAACTTTTCAGATGTGGCAGCACACAATGTTAAACACAATGAGGCACATTAGGCTGCACTCAGCGATCTGCCTTTGCCATTGTGAGGCAATGGTTGACAACTGTATAGTTGTTGCCCGAATTTTACCCGGGATAACATGGCCTCGGGCCCCTATTCCACCGCCACACATCCTCACTCCTCCTCTTCTTTTTTCTCCTCCTCTTCCTCTTCCTCAAGCAGGAAGCAGTGCATTTACATGGCAAGATATCTTCATGTTTAAACTGCAAACGATATACATGTTAGGCAGCATTCACAATCACAGAAAGCACCTGTCCTCCTTCTTCATTGGTCAAGCTCTAATTTTACTGTCAATTACTGGCCTGAATGTAAGAAATGTTTCATGATTCATATCGGGTGTTCACGGTATTATGTTCTAGACTTATTTTGACAACTGAACAGACTATTGTGCATATGATGACTTACAGACTGAAATCCTGCCATGTTTTGGAGAGAACTGCCATTAGAATGAGAATAAGATCATCAGTTTAGATCAGCTAGATCTATTTATTTGGAAAACGTGCTAAAGGTGAGCTGATTGTGCAAAATGGGGGCAACTTGTATGAGACCATTTGCAAAGATGCACTGAGACACTTGAGACATGTACTAAGACATTTGCAATTTGATGAAATGAGAAATGCCGTTCTGTTGTGAACCATTGCAAGGTGGTTTGGAGATTTGTCCATGTTGTTTTGTTTTTTCTTGGTTTCAAGAAATGAGCCAAACCAGCAGAGAAAAACTGTAAAATATTTGTAAACTTTCACAACTTGATTTCTTAAATTAGCACCAGTCCTTGTCATGAAAAGCAAAAATTAATTTAAATTGAGAATTAAAAAAAAAACCTCACATGGACACACTTTCTATGTGATTTACATGTGTTGGCTGGGAAATTAAGGGAGAGATTTAGTTTGGGCTACATTTTGATGATTTGTAGTAATTTTCTGAAAACAAATGAACATTGTCTGAAAAGGTGTGTGTGGTCTTACTTCACAATCGCTTCGTGGCCATTTTTTTTGTTTTTTGTTTTTTTGCAATGTTTCAAAGAAAAACCTAATTAAGACATACTTTCTGTGTGATTTACATGTGTTGGCTAGGAAATTAAGGAAATCTGAGGACTATCCAAAAATACCCATGAAGGTAAGACTATACAGTCATGACCAAAAGTTTAGAAAATTACATAAATATTGGAAATTGGAAAAGTTGCTGCTTACATTTTTATAAAAGCAATTTGTACATACTCCAGAATGTTATGAAGAGTGATCAGATTAATTGCATTGTCCTTCTTTGCCATGAAAATGAACTTAATCCCACAAAAAACCTTCCACTGCATTTCCTTACTGTCATTAAAGGACCTGCTGAGATCATTTCAGTAATCTTCTAGTTAACTCAGGTGAGAATGTTGACAAGCACAAGGCTGGAGATCATTATGTCAGGCTGATTTGGTTAGAATGGCAAACTTGACATGTTAAAAGGAGGGTGATGCTTGAAATAATTGCAGGTGTCGTGGCAAAATTAGCATTTATTAATTGTATTAATTTTTCATATCTTATGTTATTAATCATTTTATTGTTTTATTAATTATTTATTCTGTTTTATTAATTATTTATAATTATATATCCATTTTACTGTTATAATGTCTGCACTTCACTTTGGTTCTGTTATTCTGTGTCCTTAGGTAAAAAGAGCACATAGGTTGTTTTGTTTTGCATAGTTGATTAGATGTCTCTACGGCGCCATGGTCTGACCTAGCCCGAGGGTCAGATGTGACATCTATTTGTCCAGATAATGTCTTAGTCTAAATGTTCTTTCATTATCAGAAGTATCATTGTTATGCGCAAGTATGGCAACTGAGGTGACGTGTGCTCAGTCTGCATAGTGACAGATAGTTTGGTCCAATAGGATTTTGACACTTGTTGTTTGTCGCCTTCCAGGGTCTTACGTCATTTTGGCTATAAAAGTTGATGTTTTGTATGAAAAAGTGGGGCAAACAGGTTTTGGACGGGGAGACATTCCTTTGTCTCTGAGAACCTATCCTGACCCCATCTGCAGATGTTTTAATAAATCTTTCTTATGATTCGATTTGAGCGAAAAGGATTCTGTTTGTTCTTGCTGAGAATCTCTGACACCTGGACGATTCATTCCTGGCTAAAGGGGCAATTCCCCAAACACTGGTCACCAAAAAGAACAAAGAACCACGTGCAGCCATCATTGCTTTGCATAAAATTGGCTCCACAGGCAAGGATACTGTGGCTACTAAGATTGCACTTAACTCAACAATTTATAGGATCATCAAGAAGTTCAAGGAAAGAGGTTCAATTCTTGTTAAGAAGGTTTCAGGGCATCCAAGAAAGTCCAGCAAGCACCAGGATCGTGTCATAAAGAGGATTCAGCTGCGGGATCAGAGTGCCACCAGTGCAGAGCTTGCCCAGCTATGGCAGCAGGCAGGTGTGAGCACATCTGCACGCACAGTGAGGCGAAGACTTTTGGAAGATGGCCTGATGTCAAGAAGGGCAGCAAAGGAACCACTTCTCAAAAAAAAAAAACATCTGGGAAAGATTGATTTTCTGTATGGCGAATGGACTGTTAAGGATTGCGGCATGGTCATATTCTTGAATGAAGTCTCTTTCCGATTGTTTGGGGTATCTGGAGAAAGGCTTGTTCGAGGAATAAAAGGTAAGCGCTACCATCAGTCCTGTGTCACACCAACAGTAAAGCAACCTGAGACCATTCATGTGTGGGGTTGCTTCTCATCCAAGGGAGTGGGCTCACTCAAAATTTTGCCCCAAAACACAGCCACGAATAAAGAATGATACCCTCCGACAGCAACTCCTTCCAACAATCCAACAACAGATTGGTGAAGAACAATGTGTTTTCCAGCACGATGGAGCACCGTGCCATAAGGCAAAAGTGATAACTAAGTGGCTTGGAGACCAAAACATTGATATTTTGGGTCCATGGCCAGGGAATTCCCCAGATCTTAATCCCATTGAGAACTTGTGGTCAATCCTCAAGAGGCGGGTGGACAAACAAAAACCCACTAATTCTGACAAACTCCAAGAAGTGATTATGAAAGAAAGAATATTATCAGTCAGGATTTGGCCCAGAAGTTGATTAAGAGCATGCCCAGTCGAATTGAAGAGGTCCTGAAAAAGAAGGTCCAACACTGCAAATATTGATTCTTTGCATAAATGTCATTTAATTGTTGATAAAAGCATTTTAAATGTATTTAGTGCTTGTAATTATATTTCAATACATCACAGAAATAAAGATCTAAAAGTAGTTTAGCAGCAAACTTTGTGCAAACTAATATTTGTGTCATTCTCAAATCTTTTGGACACGACTGTAGTCTTACCTATTTTTGCAATTTTGGTTCAAAACACATGGTGAGATTTTTCTTTAGTTTAGACCGCAATGTAATTGTTTGGGCTCTGTTTTTTATGATTTGTAAATAGATAAAAATATATTTTCTCAGAAATATGTGTGTGGTTTTATCTCACAACAAGTTCCTGGCCATTGAGAGAGAGAGAAAGGGAGAGAAAGAGAGAGAGAGACAGAGAGAAAGAGAGAGAGGCAGTCAGAGGGGGCGGTAGGCAGAGAGAGATAATGTTTAACTCTTCATAATAATTTGGACTGAACCCCTGAGACTAAACGTTTGGACCTTTTGAAATGTAGATATTTAGGTGAATCTTGAGTATTTGTGTTCATTATCACAGTAATGACATTTTCCATCAAGTCTGGAGAGTCTTATTACACCAACAAAGCACAAACAATGGAAGGAGTCACTGCAACGCGACAGCTTTTAAATACCTTTATTCATTCCCGCCCTTTTCTATATCACATAATCGCTTTGAATCTGTAGACCTTTCTTCTGAAAGTGCTTTTTTTGTTTTGTTTTCAGGGACGCCCGACTTGCGTCCAGCGCACCGGGGCGTCCTTTAAATATACACAGGACCTATACACAACATATACATACATAATATATGTATAAATATTTCAGGTTGATATATGGAGATTAAAATAACAATAAAAACAGATATTTTATGCACATACATTTGCAATACAATGCCACAATACTTTGTTGTGTTTGTACTCCTTTAACCACTCCTCCACTCTTTAGTAGGCAGGGATAATACAATAGAGGCCTAATTCTCATCCAACACCAGGATTACACTAAGAACAAAATCTATTTGGTGTATGGGCTATTAAATATCATATCATATTTTGGCATTCATAAACAAATGAAAAACCCATAGTGTGTTTTTCTTAAGAAATCAGTGGTTACTGATGGCCTTATTTTAATGAGCTACTTTTTAACCATGCTGACTGTTTGTTGGACTTCAAATTTGCATTATGATTAAACTTGTATGTCGTGTTGAATTAGAGCAGCACTGGTTTTCATATGAGTCTAGACCATAACAGTCATGGCCATAGAAAACAACCATGCAAAGACTTCTTACAGCAACAACAACTGAAGACTGTTTGGAAGGAAAGAACCATGCAAATCACATCTAGGTCCGAATGTATGGATCGTTTCTGAAGACCCTGGGGCTGCCCCACCTGAGTCCTTCACGAAAATGATAAAGCTAAGCACAGCTGTCAGTTTGTGGTATGTTAGAGAGACTCGTGCTGAAACCCTTTGGTTTCCATCAGCTTAACCTCACTGGCTGGTTTCCTAGACTTAGATTAAGCCTAAACCGAGGTTAAATGAGCTTTTTTCAGGGGTGGCTTGAAAGTCTGGAGCCAAAAATACAGTAAAAGTAAGAAGTACCAACATAAAACATTTAAGGTCTTCAAGTATACAAAAGATTTATCAAATACGGTTAAGAAACTGCATGCATGTTATGCCTTCTTTTCTTTTTTTCCATTAAACTAACTGTAATGGCAGGCATGAGCACCATGAAACCTGGTCTTAACCCTCGACAACCAAGACTGTAGGTGGCGCAGTGACTAAGAGGCAGTACCGTTCCTTACACAGAGGAATAAGCAAATGGTTTTAACCTTACAGTGATGTCGAAATTCTCTCTTTATATCTTTTAAGGTTGATTTTGCATGTGTAGATTAAGTTTAATCATGGAGGTTTTTCTTTTAAATTAAAATCTCCATTGAAACATCCAATGTACTTCAAGACTAGGCTTAATCCCTATCTGTGAAACACGACTTATCAAAGTAAGTCAATTGTACGTTCCATTTGGAAATGCATTCCTCCCAGTTTAGTGACATCCGATTCAAAATGCTATCCAGAATACCAGTGATTATATACTGCTACCAACAGGGGGCAAATTTGCGCTCTTCTGGACTCTAAGCCATGGATGACTGGGGCATCAGAGACTGAACCTGTTACCTCCTGATCACCAGGGCCACCTTAGAAGTAATGTAGCACAATCACTCCAGTTCCTCCAGCCCTACTTTCCACCCCTGTTGTGTTATTATCTTTGTGATTTAGTCCAGGACTAGGTTTAATCCACACCCAAGAAACCAGCCCTGTGTGCAGTCATGTCCATCTCTCCACGTGTCGCTGGGTTTGAATTAAGGCTAATCCCGAATCTAGAGAATACATTCCCACACGGCATGCACACATTAAGTAACAGGTACGAGGCCAGGGGGGCGTGGCTGAGGAGAGATGGACAGGGACGAACGACGACTCCGGACTGACTCTTATATAAAAATAAAGAAGAGTATAAAGCAAAAACACACAGTACCCTCCACATGGGCAGGAGTAGCTCATTCGTGTATTTGCATATTGGTTCTAAAGATGGGATTTCACAGTAAAAATGTAAAATTGGCCGTTAATGCAACAGATGTGACGAATTCCAACAAGCACCGGACGCCGAACCTTCTCGGCCCGATGCTGTTCGTTAGGAAACAGAAACTGATGGAAAATATGGGCAGGGAAGCGACCGTCACAGTGCCCTCAAGCCGTCCGCCACCACACAGGCACTTCTCCACTTCCTTTCAGAATCCGTGATAATTGTGCAACACCAGACAATCCATACCAGCCCTCATTATTGCGAATGGAGATTTAAAGTTTGATGTGGTGCATAAATAAGGCTATGAACCGACTCAGTGACAAAAAACACAAACAACAAAAAACAAAGAAGCAGACCAATTGAAACCAACTGTTCCAGCGAGATCCAAACTTCCTGCAATAACACCGATATCGAATCCCTGATCTGACCGTGGCTCCAAAACGGGATTCAGTCCAGTGAGCGGAATAAATGAACAGAGTGTACAAGGACAGTGGGGGTCAGAAACTGGTCTCTCGGGTTCCAGAGGTATCCAAACATTAAACACCAGTTGTCCATTGAGGGAAAAGGCATATCTTGCGATGGGACACGGTCAGATTAAACTGCAGAGCTGTAGGGGGTTTGCTTTGCTATGTCCTAACTCTTAAAGCTCTTGTGGTAATAAATAACTCTCAAGGTCTCAATACTGAAAACTCCCCTTTTTACCCTTCTGACCTGAACCTCAAGTCATTTTTCTTCACAGTTTTGTTATTTTGTGTCTACGACTCCCTGCTACTCCTCCTGAAATGCGTGCCTCCGCACTGATGCGAGATAAAGACCTAAAAAAAAAAAAAAAACGAATTAAAAAAATGGATTGCACTTAAAAGCGTTCTCAGACTCCAGCTGCCGCCACATCTGTAAATGCAACGGAAACCTCGCGACTGCTCTCACGGTCCACGGTTTCGGACTCCTGCTGGCGCATTAACACTACAAGGTGAAAAAAATGTACACAGCTATATGCAAAAGTTTATAATAGCAGCGGTCCAGTGATGTTCTGTGGAATTTCTCAGGGGAAATAAGCGTTGGGGGGGCCAGAGAGCGGCTCAGAAGTTTAGTTTAATACTATTATTATGTCCCTGTTATAAATACAATCACGCAAATACTCCTCTAATATTACAGGACTATATTGTGTCTCCAGCAAAAAGGTTCTGTGGGCATTGAGATGGTGATGAAGGGATTGAATAGGGATGAGTGGAGGATTTTGGGGGGTGCGGGGGAGCATAAGCCATTGCTCTACAGGTAACGCACTTAAATACGTCATTTTCTGCACAATTTCTATTTAATTGCTGAGATTCACATTTTGGAAAACATAAAATGCACCACAACTGTTGCACAGGATGTGCTTTTTTATGTTTTAATTTTTAATTCAGCAAATAAAGAGCAATTGTGAAATGACCAAACATGTTAAAACGAGCCTAAGTGAGTTTTCTGGATCTCTAGAGCTACTCCTTATTTATTACTCTCAGAGAATAAATAAATAATAAAAAAAACAAACAAACAAACAAGTCATTTGAAAACCGTTCCCATACGGAATGCCACTGAAATGAAAGCAGAAGGTGACGTCTGAAACTTGGCAACACGAAATGAGGAAAAGTCCAAGAGGCATGGTTTAAGAAATCAGAACCATAATAAATACTCCAGACTCTGAGTTGGAGGACGGTGAGGACACGCTCCCCTTTCGTCCCTTCGACCATAACAACCGTCGGCCTCTCGGTTAACATTCCCACGACAAGGCTACTCGAACATTGACAGAAAAAAACAGAACAGTAATTGCGACATGAACGTAGATGCATAATTAGCACCATGGCACAAGCTATCAGGGTTCCAGCCCCAATTTTCCATGGAAGCCTCGTAAAAATTAGCTCTGGCAACAAATATAGCTCTACATAGAAATTATATTATTTTCAGGTTGTGTTTCCGTAATAGACTTTTTGATTCCACATTCTCTTCTTCGCATCGATAAATGTGCACGTTTCCCAAGTAACACTTAAAAGATTATAGGTCGGCATTTTAACCTGGTCCCAGATTCCAAAAAAGGTTTATCAAAAGATACTGCAGCTGGGACGCGGCCGCGTCTGCGCTTCACACCCAATCGAGTCCTTTAGAAGGCCTGAATGAACCAGGAGTTGACTGTTTTGGGACTTTTTTTTCAGGGGACGTTTAGAAAGTTGGTTCTCAAGTTCTCACATGAGGGTCGAACTGCATGCAGTTTTTTTTTGTTAATTATTGGATTTGTGGTCCCCTTCCTGTACTGCTGGCCCTCCCGCGGCACGGCTGAACGTTACAGGATGGAGGAGCGAAACGATGAAGAGCGGTCCGGTCCGGTCCAGCCCAGTCCGGATCAGTCCTGCCGAGTCCAGTCCGGCTGCGCCCGGTGCCGGGCCGTTCCTCTTCGTATTCTACAGGGAACGGGTTCGGCGCCTCAGTGGTAGCGGCTCCTCTTCTCCTCGGCCCTGGAGCCGTACTCCCTCACCCCGAGTCCCTTCTGGAGGGTCACTAACGAGTCTCTCATCTGTAAACAATACGAGTATTAAAAAAACAATACATAAATTAAATAAATAAAAATATATATATCTATATCTCTATATCTATCTAATATATATATATATATATATGGGTCATTCCATGGAATCAGTACATTTTGCGTCCCAGAGATATAATCTGTCATAAAATCACTATAAAACCAGATACATGTATAATTTCAAAACATAACATTAGCATGTCTTCTGTCATCAATACTGCCTCAAAATTAATTCAATTAAATATTATTGTCCATGGTTAAAATTGCCTTTCTGTTGATAAGGCGGGGACTCTGGCCTGTCCCTCACTATGAAAGTTATTTTTCAGAAGGTCTTCATAACAGTAAATCTTTGGAAAAATGATAACATTTTCACATTTGTGTATTGTTCTAAAAGTAATCTCATTGTTAAGCAATGTTTTCAGAATGAACACATGTCATCTCTATAAAATTTTAATAATTTTATCAGTGTCCGCTGATTTCAAGGCAACCCTGTTACTGATACAGAAAAAACCTGTAGAACAATGGCACATTCCAGCAGTGACATCATTTACAGGAAGTGACATCATTTACAGGAAGAGAATTTCCAAAATTTAAAAGACAAGTAAGTTTCTCTATAATGTAGAATTTTGTTGTTTTATGAGATTGTTGGGGGTGGGGACATCATACAGTGTCATTCCAATTTTTAACATATTAATTAAAATACTATTATTTGTATCTTGATATTTACCATGTCTATAAGTAAAATCCTTTGTGACCTTAGGCTAATGCTAACTAGGGGCAAATTAGCTTGAAATCATCAACCTTGTTACTGTCAGTCCTGTTACTTTTCCAGAGTAACAGGTTTGACATCTAAGTAACAGGAGTGACACTGAATAGGTTTCACTGTAGTCGCACAGTTTTAAAAGTTTATTTAGATATATTACTAAGATTTTTAAAAGTTATCTTGTTTGTATCATTGAGCTGATAACCATATTATTCAATGTGGGTGTTCATGAGCATTTATTACATAAATAAAATAGCCTGAGAAGTCACCATAAAATTTATTGTCACTTCAGGATGTCTTCTTTCCAGAGATATTTTAAAAAATTGAGAAAAAAAAAATAATAAAAAAAATTCTAAGCTGAAAATGTACCAATTTTGTGGAATTACCCATATATGTTGTTTATTTATTTTCAACATTTATAATATTTGTTAAAATATATTTTATTTAGTATTTGTCTGAAAACCATATTGGAAAAATATGTGCCTTTCCGAATACCGTGTTCAGGTTTGGCTCGATATAGGCTGTGAATAATGATAGCACAGCTACACATACACACACTGTTGTGTGTTATCTGTGTTACTGACAGGCCAGGTCACAAAAAAAACAATACGAGACCATGGAAGAAAACATGCCAGTCGCCACTTGAAGACAGATTAGTTCTAAAACCTCAATCTGCTTTATAATTGTTTTGGAGGACGGTTAAACGGCGTCCCATTGTGATTTTTTTCATGTCAGTGATTTTGCCCCCACCTGGACGTGATGGTACCGACACACACAATAGAACCTTAATGTTTTCCTGTTTCTTCATCACCTCGTCTAGCAGAACCACAGACGACTTAATGATCTCCCGCCACTTCTCCAGCTCATCGTCATGGTAACGCTGCTGAGATTCCAGAAGCTGAGCCCATTCCATCTGTGTCTGGGGAAGTTTACTACACACACACACACACATTAACCCTTTACCTATATTTAACAAACTGCCATCAAGAAAGTCAACAGAATAATATCAACAACAAAATAATAAAAAAGTCTTGGACCCCTATGAAATTGTTTCTATCAGTGACACAAGTGAACAGTCAATAAATATAAAAATTTTTGTTGACATTGTGTGAGCTGCTTAGAAGAACCCAGGTTTGGTTTAGATTTCTCCTCCGGGCCTCCAGTCATTTTTTGGATTCATAAAACTCCATCAGCAGCTCCACCTCATTTAGTCTAATGCAGTAAAACCAGACAGACCAGGGATCTGATTGTATAAAATGAAATCGGACTTTCGTAAGAAAAGCAGTCTGGAAATGGTCAGGAGACACTTTCCCACAAACAAAACCTCTTTACTGTAATAATATTAGTTGTATTCATTGTAATATGAATGTTTTAACACACCAACACTACTGTCCAGTAGTAAACAGGTTCTAAGTATGATTTTTGCACAGTACTGTAAATATAGACACAAATATATGAAGTAGTCTATAGATTTTTAAAAAATACATATGATGCACATACTTTTTTTTAATACTTTTTTTTTAATATTCATAGATTGTATAGTGCGCATTTCTATTTCCATTCTGTTCGATTGTTTTTAAATTTTGCTGTTCTTTGTTCACTTTCAGCGGTGGCAAAGCAAATTTCCAACATTTGGGACTACTAAAGGTTTATCTTATATTATGACAGTGCACTGATGTGTTCTGGGAGTCATGTGTGCCTGTACCTCTCGCCCGGCCTCAGGCCCTGCAGGGCCGCTAAACTCTGCGTGGTGTATTCCAGCATCCACAGCTTATAGAACAGCAACATGTTCAGGAGAACCAGCAACACCAGGCTGTCAAACATCAGAGGACAAAAGCGCCGGTCACTTTCCACGAGGATCATTCTCAGCACCGTGAACCCTCCATCCCGATTAACTGGGCTTTGCTGCCCCCTAGCGTTAGCATGTTAGTATTACACTGTCTATGTAAAAACATTATGTACCTTACACAGATCCTACAGGATGCAATGAAGACAAGAAAGAGAAAGAGACATATAAAACCAAAGAAGAACAAACACAGATGTTTTTTTTCCTAACTTCATAAATGAAACCCAATGCACAGACTTGATGAAGCAGAACAGTGTTCCACAAAGCAAGGGTTCTAAGCCATGTATTGACATTAAAGTGCATTCCAGCTTGCGGTAAAAAAACAGAAACTTTACAAAAAAGAATATTTAGATGGGCTTTCATGCTCTTTTTTAACTGACAGTGAATTTTACTAGGGGTAATTTATAACTTTTTATCGAAATTGCGATGCAAAGCGTGTTGTGTGTACTGAGAGTCTCGGCGCCGGATTTCCCAATAAAATACACTTTCAAATTTTCAAAATTCAGGCTCTCTCACGGCTGAAGGGCTCTGTTTGTTTAGGAATGATACATGGACCCAGAACTTAATTTGTATTGCAAGAACCTGCTTTGTGGAAGACCCTGCCTGAACTGAACTCAGAGTGTTGAATGTTAGACACGAGATATGGGCAGAAATGAGACCGGTGTGTTATATGAAAATGGAGCGAGATCGTTGAGGCGCCTGATCTTGGAAGGCCGGATCACCATGGTTTACCAAAACCAACTTCCTTCACCAAGACTGGAGCTGCGGGTTGAACATCACATATTGCTGATTCATACCAGATTATAATACTTTGTAATGATTATCACCAAACTGTATTTATAATTCATACTGGGTTCAAATCCCTCCACAAGAATTACTGAGAATACTTACAGCAGATTTATAATAGTTTAAAACCACTCGACAATTAATACTTTAAGACTCACAGGAGATTTAGAATGGGTTAAAATCACTTCAAAAATACTAAAGATTCATACTGAATTAAAATCACAAAAATTACTGTAAGACTATAAAATGCACACACTGCAGACTCTCACCCCAAGTAAAACCAGGCCAGCTCCAGGAGGGTTTAAGATCAAAGCCTGAGTAAATTCTGCGTTGTTTTGGCCCTCCAGGATCCTGATTTAAAAGGACAGTTCACCCTAAAATGAAAATTTGATGTTTATTTGCTTACCCCCAGGACATCAAAGTCGAAGGTGACTTGGTTTCCTCAGCAGAACACAAACGCAGATTATTAGCTTTAGCCGTAGCAGTCTGGTAGTCATTTAATGGAAGTGGAT
>JBBKCR010000034.1:13866914-13877927 GCA_037577295.1 Ladigesia roloffi | reverse complement strand
CAGGCTGCTGGGATTTCCAGTGGTGTGTGTTCTTCTATCGGTTTAGTGGAGTGGATTCTTTCACCAAAGATTCAAGAGTCAGCAGCGCTGGGGGAACTCAGTATTTATGGGAAATGTGGGGGGGACACGCCCCCCTCTGGTTGAATGGTGATGACGCCCACAAATCGAGAACAGTATTTATGAAATTTCAATAATGATATTAAAATTCATATTTTGAGATCTTCCTATTTGATTTGGCTGGTTTCGCTGTTTGAGTTCCAACTGGTTCTGCGGTTCTTTCAGGTGCTTTACTGGTCAGCCGTACATGCAGTTGGGGAGTGTTTTAATAAATAAGTGGCCTGGACTGGAGGGCGTTCTCCCCTGGCGGTTTGTGAAGCGGTGGGTCAAACGCCTGCTTACCCTGCGGTTCCAGCCGTGATGCATTACAAAAATACCCTGAAAACAGAACCTCTGGGAATCCCCCGCGGTGATAAAAGCTCTGGCCGCGAGCACGGCCACTGAGAAATACAGGCGCGATGTTCGGTTCGTCCTCAAGTGTCCCACCACTGACACAGGATCGTTCATCAGGAGGGGTTTCCTCAGTTTTAAACCTAAAATCCCTACAGAATCCGGTGCGTCGCTGTCGCAATAGTGGCAAATTTCGTTACGGATCTGTTTCCTGTATCACTTACCGCTTCCACAACAAAATCGTAATCTAGAGCATAAAAACACAACTAAGCCACGCAAAAAGGAAAACGACATAAATATACTGTACTTGTAATATAAGATAAGCCTATATTAGTCCCACAAGTGGGAAATTTAGAGCAGCAAAATTAAGCGGAACAGTAGAAAAGAATAAAAATCAATCAATAAATAAAATAAATAAATAAACATAAACATTAAAAATGAAAAAATACAGAGATTCTCAGTATACTGAGTGTACAGCTTAATAAAAGCTGCACTTTTAACAGTCCAAAATGTTGTAGGTGAGCAAACTGGGGGACGCCAGACATGGTTTAAATTTCGGGGGTACCAATCAAGCTCAGAGCTCCCCCTTGTGGCAACTATTTGAATTGCTGTGGTAGCGGAAAATTAATGTCGTAGATATGTAATGAAGGCGGTACCCCCAGTTATGGAGGGGTAATTCACACTCACTCATGCGCCGCACAGGGTTCCAACCATAAGTCAGACTTAAAACGCCACTGATAATTACATCAGATGGGGTTTCCGCAGTTTTAGACTGAAAACTCTGGGCATCACCATCGTATCGGCGGCGCATGTCATTACGGGTCGCTTCCTGGCCGAAGTGTCGCCTCTAACAGGACCTTGACAGGCGGCAGCTGGTTTGAAAGCGAGGACGATTTCTCGCCATAGATCAAATATTCACCGAGAGGCCTCGTCTGCATCTGGCCTGCGAGGCTGAGCTTATGAAAATTTCCCGCTTAAATCAAAGCCTTCGCCCTTCGGCGTCCGCGGCGTCGCTTTGAAGGGAGGCCGTGTTCCCTAATCCCCCCCCCACACACACACACACAGCGGAGATGACAACCTCCAGCATGGGCGCTACCTGACGGGCGCGCCGCTCTGATCGGCTGTGGCAGCGAAGACGGGAAACCAGCGAAACCGTTACATCAGAAAAAGCTCCCTGAAGACTCGGGCCCGACCTGCTGACTTCGGCGCTTCCTCTTCACTTAACCCTCGCGCTCAAAGGGCCGTCGCGCCGTAGAACGCTAATTTGACGTATGTGCAGTAACATTAGTGCAAGCTTGACTGGAATGTTTCTGTTAAAATACGCAATGTAAAATAACATTAACATGAAGCTGCCAGGCAGAATGTGCAACACTGTGTTTGTTGTACAAAAGTGAAAATTTTGTCATCTTATATTTTATTTTTTTAAATACATTACATTGCATAATCCTGTACTAATATTTATACAAAATATACAAAAATTTTATTGTATTTTTATCCTATTCTACTGTTTTTCCCAATTTATTCTTTGTACTGGTCACTTTCTGCCGTAACAAACTAATTTCCCACTTGTGGGACCAATAAATCTTCATCTTCTCTTATCGCTTATATTAGATTATTCGGTTCCACTTTACATTAAACATCTCTAATAACAACTGGGTTCCATTACTGCAGGTTATATGATTACACATGCGTATCAACTTCTGTTTTTATTCATGACATTGCCTATAATTGAAATAAGCGTAATGTGTAATTACACTAGAAACTATGTTCTCATATAATACTGCACATCTTATACTGTATATTGAGAATATTATTAATTATTATTATTAATATTATTAATATTATTATTATTAATATTATTATATTGTATTTTTATCCTATTTTACTGTTTTTCCCAATTCTGCTGCTCTTAATTCTTTCTTCTTGTGGGACAGATAAAAGCGTTTGTTCTCCAACAGCGTGGCTTTCTCTTGCCACACCTAAAATAAAAGAGGCATTTCTGTTCTTTGTGGGTGTTCCTGTAAACCTGCAGCGGTTTATATTATATTATATAATATATTATTGTGTTTATATTAATGTGTTTAAATGACAGTAACTTTGGTTCTACGTGACACAGGAGCTCCAATGACGTCAGACACCTCGAGCCCCGACACACACCGGAGGAACTTCTATATAAGGAGTATTTTGCCATATAATGACAATAAAGCATTCGATATGCTACCAGCACTAATATGTGCTGCTGGCATTTTAAGTAAGTGTCGACCGATATATCGGTTTTGCTGATTAATCGGTACCGATAGTTGATTCACGGAACTGCCGGTTATCGGAAAATATTCTGGGGTTATTTTTTCTTTCGGTTTGAAAGCATGTCTTCAATTTTATTCAGTATTTATTAATATATTTATTTTTATTTCATATAGCACATTTTCATGAGTCAGTAGTTTTTTTGTTTCGGTATCGGTAATATTCTATTCTATATCGGCCGACCTCTAGATTTAAGGGTTAATTATTTAATATAAATAAGGCCTGCAGTGGGTTTCTCTGACTTTCACCCTACAATGACTCCTCCACCCCATCGACCCCAGTTAAGGATGACTGGCTCCGATAATGAACGAACGAATGAATGAATGAATGAAAGAAAGAATAGGGAGACCAAAGCAGTAATGACTCTGGACTTGGGTCCAGTCCTCTGAAAGAATTCAAGGTCACTTGACCAGATGATTTAATCTCCACTTATGAGGGAGTTTGAGGCCCATTGCTTCTCTTGCTTTGTCCGGTAACGCCCGAAGCTCTTGATAGATGCTCAGAGTGGAAAGTGTCTGAACTCTGGGAGGTGGAACCCATCATTCGTCCTCAGTGGAGGCACAAAAGTGTCAATATCACTCTCCGCCAGGGAGCAAATGCTGAGGACCACAGAACTGTGGGAACAATATGATCTACTGTATCACACAAATTGCAAGCCGTTGTGATTTAGACTCGGGACGGCAGCCTGTCTCCATAAAGACAGACAGAAACATGCTGAGTGAGGAACTGTGAGGAACAACCTCCGAGTGGAACACTTTCTCAAAAAACTGAACCCAATACTTTTTTCTCATCCAAAATGTGGTCGATCAGCACTTGAGCTTGAAGTTAGGAGGCTAATAAAGCTAATATAGCTAATAAATAATGGAACACACTAAATTCTCACCAGTTAAATTAATGCTGTCTGCTTAACCCCTAAAAATCTGAGGCTTATAACAGTTTAAGGCGTATTATTCAGTAGCAACAGGGATTACGGTTCAAAATCCAGTTAATAAGAAGATGAAGCAGCTCCTGGCCATTAAAGCGCTACGCCCTTTCCGGTAGGTGGGTCAGAATCCCAAATGAACTTGCTAATGTGGTTAATGATACTGTATAACCTCTTTTATATATAAACACGGACAAGGGAAATATCAAAAACAACAAAAGCCATGAATGTTATCTATTGCCTGGTTCATATTTTATAGATCAGAGTACTGCGAGTCCTCGAACAACACACAGCCGGTCCTGCGACTGTGATGGAACCTGAATTTTGGTGTAAGTTGTAACACACACTAGTCTGAGTCAATTACTGATACCGACAAAATAAAATAACAATCTAGAACATAAAAACACAAAATCAAACACAATTAAACCACAGAAAAAGGAAAATCTTATAGGTTAGCAGACTGGGGGACACCAACCAGGTTTCGAATTACGGGGTTACTGGGGTACTGATCAAGACCCACAGCCCCCTCTTGTGGCAACTAAATGTATTGGCGCGGTAACGGACAATGAAAGTCATAGAAGTGTTATGAAACAGTATCCCCGAATCATGGAGGGGTAATTCAGACTCATGTGCCACACAGAGTTCCCACCTTGACTTAAAATTCTCTGACATTTCCATGAACTTCCCTGACAAAAATCCAAATTCCCATGACCTCCTAAATAGAGAAATGTAAATATGAAGTTTGGCAGCTGAACTGAAAATATCCTGAAGTTTACATTTACGGCATTTAGCAGACACTTTTATCCACAGCGACTTTCATCACAACCTACAGGGGGCAGTCTTCCATGAGCAACTTGGGGTTAAGGGTCTTGCTCAGGGACCCAGTGGTGGTGCTGCAGGTGGGATTCAAACCCGAGACCTGGCGTGTTCCCTAAGTTAGCGAGTGGAAGGACACGTCGACTCTGTTTTCACAAAGATTTTGTGTTCTAGAAACTCTCACTGGGAACAAAGAGGCGTAAACACACATCAGGTTTTGACTGCTGCACTACAGTCTATTAACTAAAATCCCTGATACTCGGCACCCAAATGATCAAACTCTCGACTTTCCCCGTCTGGAAACGCCTTTGATGGAATTCCAATATTCCAGAAATTCCCTGACCCTCAGAAAACTCACTTCTCACTTTTATACATTTCTATGGGAGCGAGATTCGTAAACTTGGATCTTCGTTCTTCGCACATCGAGGCTTTTGTAACCTGAGCTCCCCACATTATTACATTTTAGGGAGTGAGGTGAGGCTCTTGTGCAGGTTCTTTTTAGATGGTATTTAATAAAAAGGACACTGACGCAATACAAACAAAAAGGGCTCGAGGGCCTTTCTAACAAAAAACAAATCCATAAGGAGGGGTAAGAGTGAGGGTTGATCCGCAAACCCACAAGAACAAAATCACTTAAATACTAAACACACCTGGACACGACCCAATCCAAAACCCCAATCAATTAATTTAAATTCAACATAGCGGAGACTGTGAACCAATTGCAAAATAAAAGTCCCTCTCATACCCCACCACAACACATTGTTTGTTTGTTTATTTATTTTTTGCTCCAGCATGAAACTAAAGAGGAAATCTCTGGATACCAAACATGCCTTGCCTAACAGAGGTTTGTTTTATTTTGACTCTTCTTTTAGCATTGATTGACCTGTATGAGTGTTGACCTGAGTGCTAGCAGCTGTGTTGTGTTTTTTAATTGCTCCCATCACAGCCACTGGTGGACCTGCTCCAAAGAGAAGGAGCCCTGAGTTACTAAAGGAGTGGAACTCCAGCACCGCCGCACGCCTTCCCTGTAGGTCTGGCACGCGTTCCGAGGGGATCCGTCCCACAGCACCGCCTCCATCCCATCGCTGGCTCTGGATCCAAGCTACCCCCCCCAAGGGTCAACACACAGCCTGCAGCATGCACACACACACACAAGCATGTACACACGGCTGTGTGCTTTTCTTGGCTTTATCGTTTTTAATTAGATGGAATCTTGCAGAGGGAACGACTGCAGTCCCCTCAGAGCGAAGCCCAGAGGAGCTCCAGCCTCACACACAGATCCAGAAAAAACCCGCGAGTGGTGCAACACTGACCCAAACATCCTGCAACATCACACCCCCTCTCCACGCTCCGCCCGGGAAGAGGCTTGGAACTGAGCCAGGCGAGCATGTTCCCGAACTTTCTGGATCAATGGATCTGCACGGTATTCCTCCATTAATGAACCTGGAAGCTTCTGCAACATTTCGGTGAGCTATAAAAGGGAAAGATTCATCACAGGAAGTTCGGCAGCGACGGCAAACAGCCCTTGCCAAACCCACCAAAGGATCAAAGCAGGGCCGAGCGGCCAATCTCCTTCAGGTCCGGCTTCAGACCGGCGCCTTCCCTTCCAGCATCGCCGCCAGAAAACACACACCTCACAACTAGGAACGTCACGATTATCGATTTTGACGGCACAATTATCGTCTGGGAAACAATCGCGGTTTCAGCGATATCACGATTCTCACGCATGTATTAATTTCACAAAGTGTAGCGAGACGATCTCATTCTTTAGAAGTTTTTACCTTTTATTTACTAATAAAAAACACGTCAGTCGCTTCACTGGTGGAGATAAAGCGAGTTCCATTGTTTCCTCTGCCGGTGTTTAGTACGGTGGAGTGAGGCGTCACTGTCTGAATGTCCTGTCCAGGCGAGTCCTGCCAGTCCGCTGGTAGTCCTGTCGGGATCAATGCTTTTAAACAGCACCGACAGGAACACGGAGCTGAGGAGATTTACCAGGAATTAATCCTGATGTTTTATAATCGCGGTTAATTGTAAAAATGAGATTTCTACACAGATTTTTTAATTTACTTTTAAACGTTAGGGTAACAAATAAATTCTGTTCTTCTGCTGTTTTACTGAACAGTGCAGGAACAACATTCCATCTCCTACCGGCCGGTAAAAATATACACGGTATTTATACTGCAGCTACCAGGAAACTCATTCATCTCCTTTATCTTCCTTATCTTCATCATGGGTGGGGCTTAGGGGGCCTTTTCCTGCCTTTTCCTGGTAGCTGCAGTATATATACCATGTATACCTCGGACTCACTCGGCCCCGCCCCTCCCCCTGTGAATACGAGGCTCCGGGATTGGTCCGGGAGTTTGAGCCTAAACACTGGTCACAGATGCGCCGAGATGCGAATAAAACAGATCGACCCTAAACGAGCCGATAAAATGTGTCGCCTCCCAAAGGTCCGCCTGCTAATCCAGGTCTGGCGCCGGGTCGGGTTACGAGGGGAAACGTTTTTTTAGCGTTATGAAAAAAAAAAATGCATTAGCTGCACCTGATTTTTAGAGAAAAAAGTAGCGGCTTATAGTCCGGAATTTACGATCATTTAACCTATTCTCACCAATATATTCACTTTCAGTCTCCCCATCACACTCACATAAATATTTGGCCCATTACCAAGGAAGCGGTTAATCGTGACATTCTGACTCACAACTCTGTTTGCCAATTGCGAAAAAAAACAAATCAAAAGTGAGGATTCGTCGAACGCGGTAAAGTCTGTAATCTCTCACACCTCGGCCGTTTAGAAAGACAGAATCCCGATGAAATTCATCCCTGGGAGTTTTTTTACAACCCCTGCGATCGCAGAAAACACAAACACCCTGCAGTCGATCGCGCCGCTCTCTCTCCTCACCCGTGGAATCGATGGTGAAACATTTCTATCAATCGCCGGCGTAAACATAAACAAGCCACATAAAAACAGAGAACCGAATCCATGCAGGTCCTGCAGGTTCTCCCGGCCACTTCGGCCCTCGGGCCCCTTCTTCAGCATTGACCCGCGCGAATCAATACGCAATACACTTTTTTTTTCTACCGCCGGGTCCATTTTGCTGCAATTTGCAACTTTTATGCCCATTAGGTGGAAAATATAGCTGACTGGGGCGGAGGGCGGAAGAGGCAAAATGCATCTTTGTCTTCCAGAGGCTGATGCTGACTGCTCCAGAATCCGGCCTGGCTCCCGCGGAACCCAAACTGCCGGATCGCTCTCGGCCTTGTTTGGTTTCCTTTCATTAAACGTAATTGAATGGCCTGAAGGTTAGACAACAGGACCCCCCCCCACACACACACTCTGTTTTTTTTACTACTCCTGCGTTTGAAAAGGTAATAAAAAAAATATGCATTAATGCCAAAAGACAGCGGTGCGTAAAACACGACTAATTGGAGGAGCAGCCTCAGAGTCTACGCCGGTTTCAGCCATAAACGCTAAACGCTACATCTCATTAAAAGCTGCGGTCTGGGTTCCCTGGCAGAACCGGGTTCTGGTTGCAGTGCAGGAATGGCCGAGTGCGAGCTTACCACTTCAGTGACAAAAGCAATTTGTCTTGAGCTTTTCAGCGGCGCAGGGCGGGTCCAGCGCCAGGTCGCGGGTCGGAGGAGGGACCGCAGTGTGGAAACCACTGGATCAGGAATTCCACAAGCTAATTCAAAACAGACATTCGCGACTCGCACTCTGCGGGTGGAGGAGGCAAACAGAGAAGAGCTGCTGCTGCTGCACAGAAATACACTTCCTCACGTTTCCTTGAAAAATAAACAAATATCAAAGAATCATCGAAACCTCGTATGTCCAAAACGGCTATTTTTTTTTTGGGAAACTCAAAAAATTATGTGTATTCTAATTAGAACTATTTTCAACACGTTTTATTGGTTGATCATTTATTATTGGTAAATAATTTATTTTTACAGACCCACATGGAAACTGACCAATAGTATCAATTTATGAAAAAAAGACCAAAACTTGGAGTTATGAGGTTTCCGCCAGAGAGCGACGATCTATAAAATTCAAAAGAAGAGCTTCTGTTGCACAGAAATACATTTTTATCACGTTTCCTTGAAAAATAAACGATGATCAAGGAGTCGTAAGAATAAAAATATTCCTCGCAGCTGAAACAGATGATTTTCAGGAAACAAACAAAAAATAATAAACCCGATGTGCATTCTACGTAAACGAATACCGTATATTTAGTTCAATTACTTATTGAGTAATTAAGTTACTTTTTAGACATGGTAATTAGATAAGTATTTTAAATACAACATTGATCAAATAATTAGTAATTAGTAACGAATTACTTTAGTAATTAGTAACTTACCCAAAACTGGAGAGGACACAAAAATGAACAAACAAACGAAGACGAATGAAAAGGATTCTGGCAGATAATCATGGAAGACCTTCTTCTCACATGAGGGAACTTTACTGCATTCTACATAAAACCTCCTGAGCGGTTTAGCGAAGCTCAGCGATGTAAAACACTGTAAATCCTGAGGTGTTCTGTTTATTCCCAAGCGCTTTTATTTTATTTCATTGCATCTCAGGCTCATTGGGGGGGGGGGCAGTTTCTTGTGAGGGTTATTAGGGCTCAGAGTGTCTAATGGTGGAGAAAACTGTAAATACTTTCTGCTATAACAGGTAACGGCTCTAATTCGTTGTTTATATTTTCCAAACTAAAGCCCTCGGGGAGCTCAGAGCGAAACGTGCCGGAGACCAGAGTCTTCAGAGGCAGATGGGGCAGGCCCTTAAAACCTGCCCCTGTTTTAGCCCCAGCGCTCCTCTCCGCTCAGAGCGCCGCCTGGTTCCGCAGGTCCCAGGGACTGGAAGGTGAAACCAGACACAACCTGCAGAGCCTCTACATCGATTCCATGGACTTCTAACTCAATAGCAGGTGGAGGACGTTCGTCCAATAACCACGTCCTCGCTGTGCTTCACTGGACTGGGTCCTCACCACCCCAGCCCTGAGGTGAGGAGGAGAGGACGGTCCAGGACTTCGAGAGGTTACGTTCCCACTCATTTTCTTTAATTGTTCTTTTATTTCTATTAGTTTATTGCCACAGTATTACATTAATGTATTTTTATCAGGAGCTTTTCGGTTTTGGTAACAAAGGAGGTTTTGTTTTATTTGATGCGGAGAAAAAGAAACCCCAGAAACGGGGAAAGGATATCTCCATCATTGTTTAAAGTAAAAGAAAATAACAAGATCATATTTTTATCATACTTTATTGTCCGAATAAATTAAAAAGTGAAAAAAAAAGTAAAAGAAATGATCTGGCTTTTTAAAATGTTTATTTTTGCTGTAGCGGAAAACATACCGACCTGATCGAACCGAACTGTGATTTTTGTGAACCGTTTCACCCTTAAAGCGAAAATAAAAGACACAAAGAGCAAAACCACCCCCGGCTGTAAATCAGGCAGTGGAACCCCAGCGCCGCCCTGCTGGGGGAGCGTCCCGAGGCCGAGCTGCTTTTGTTCGGGGGCCCGGTTGGGGGACGCCGGACCTGCAGGCGCTGGACCGGAGCCTGGTGAGGCCGTGACCGCATCCCCGCGACCCCTGCGACCCCCGCGGCTATCGGAGCCGGCCAGGCGACCGAGGCTCCTCCCCCTGCCCCCCCGCGGCGAGGTGAGGGGCCGATTGGAGGCAAATGAGTGAGGCCGGCCCCGTTAGCCTCCTCCAGCCAGATTAAAACCATGTGTGGAGAAAACGGAGCCAGACCCCCCCGCCCACCGGGGCGCGAGCCACAATAAAGGCCTGAAGGAGAACCTTTACCTTCAGCTTAGAACAACAGGGCTCAGAACGTTCCCACGCGTTCCTCCTGCGTTAACTAAACACACCCTTCACCACCGAAGGCCCGAGACGCAGGTCCACCTCCCCGAGTTCCACAGATCTGCAACAGAACGCTTCACGAAGAATAAAATAATTAATTACACTTCCTACAAACGACCCAACAAGAGCCTCGTTAACAGCCTCGTTAGCGCCAGGCCTTGATCTAGAATTTCTGAAATAATTATAATAATATTTTCTTCTTTAAAAAAGGATTACATCACTCCAACCCCAGAGTACCCCACTGATGAAGCCACGGTCCAACTGAGGAAAACTTTCTGTAATATTTAACTGCTTTTTTCCTTCGACTCTCAGCATTAAAAATCACATACGAAGTGAATTAAACATCTGGCTTTAAACTGAAGTACATTTTGTGCTGAAAACACACGCAAAGAAAAATACATTCTGGACGGTTTACCATGTAACTGTTTTATATTATATTATATTATATTATATTATATTATATTATATTATATTATATTTTATTATTATATATTATTCTGAATGCCACAGAAAGTCCTCCCTTCTGACTGCCATCAGACTCACACACACACACACACACACACACACACACACATACGCACACACACATACGCATACACACACACTCACACACACACACTTACACACACACACACACACACTCACACTCACACACACTCACACACT
>JBBKCR010000034.1:13800534-13812666 GCA_037577295.1 Ladigesia roloffi | reverse complement strand
ACTCTGAGTTCTGAGTATAAACACCGGTTCTAGACTGTTTTACACCGGTTATATTTACTGAAATCAGAGTTTACTGAGACACTCTGAGTTCTGAGCTATTTACTGCAATTCATAAGGCTTAGATGATCTGCTGCTTATGTTTTGGTTCTAGATACGACAGGGTCCCCTCAGAGGTCCTGTAGTCTGAGCTCACAGACGTTCATTGCAAAATCTATCCAGAAAATCAATACAGTCGTAGGACACCATCACTAACCCAAACCCCCCAATACACCAATACACCGCCCGGTACTACAGAGCCCCCCCACCGGGCTCCATTCCAAGAGGCGGTGACCCGGCACAACGCCGCTAATTGCTCGCTGTGTGTGTCTCTGCGTGGCTGGGTGTGTTCTGATCCTGTGTTTGGAGCAGGTTCTTCTGTGCTATTGGTTTAATAATCGCTCGACTGCAAACGAAACCCATCAACCACTTCAGCTCCGGCGTGACTGGACTGATTTAGCACAGATGCAGTCATTTCCTGAGCCAGTGTGAGGAGAACTAATGAGTTTATTTTTATTATTTTCCCATTATTAAGTCTGTAATTTTTTCTTTGTATCCCGATAATCCCCCTCATTTAGGCCATTTAGGCACTAAAGCGTCCCTCAGCCCAGCCCAGCCCAGCGCGGCTCAAGATTCAACACAAATATTTGATGAGGGGTTCTGTTTTTCGAAATTGTGTTTGGCGCCTCAGAAGTGGGCGTCCCTCCGCGCCGGGAGGGAATCGGCCCCGCCGGTCCTCCAGCGGCTGGGATGGAAAACCAGAGCAGATAAAGAATTCATAAAGCATTAAACAGACTTATTGCCTCGCTGGAGAGGGACGGTTATTGCGGCAGCTCGAGGGGACCCGGCCTTCCCACCAAAACAGACCGGAGACATGCCCCAGAAGCCTCTTTTCCATTCAAAGATCTTAGGTTGAATAAGCACGGCCAATAAAGCCGGCCCTGGGGCGAGGCAGGAGAGACTAAAACTCCTCGTTACTCTTCCACATGCTCGAGTCTCCTGCACCACTTTTACGGCTCCGAAAGCGAAGGACTCCGAGCGCCGAGGTTAATCGATGCGTCCACATCGGTCCAGCGCGTTCGTCCTCCAGGCTCTCTCTCTCTTTTACGGCCTGTTGATTGATTCCACAGATGAAAAGGTGTCCAGACAAACGTTGGGCGAAGTCACGGGTGATCTGTCCGTGGTGGTACCGGCTAAGTCAACCTCACGTCAAACTGGATTCTGTCTGTCGAGCCTAACAGAAAGACGGACGGACGCACGGCACCAGATGTCGGCTTGTTCCCAGATTAGGGCGCTGGAGTCTCAGAGTCCGTGTTTCTACTGACGGGTTTTTAATAAAGAAAGACTACTTGGTAAAGTCAGGGTCATTCTCCTGTTGGCTGCCGGGTGATCTGATTTCAAAAGTCAAAAGACACACAAGTGTGTGTGATGGTGTATCTGAGATATGACCATCCCCTCTAGAAGGAGTTCGAGCTTCTTCCCTCGGGTAGAAGATATAGAGTTCCCACACATAGGACAAAAAGATATAAATGTTCTTTTGTTTGCACTGCTGTTAATTTATTGAATAAGTACAGATGATGTTTATATCTGATTATATTATTTCGGTAAAGGCTTATTTCGTTTTCTGAGGTTCTCTATGTTTTGATTTTGCACTGTTGTGTATTGCAAACTTGTTTGTTTCGGAGTTTTTTAAATTGCGTGCTGTAACCAAATTTCCCCCCCTCTGGTGGGATAATAAACTTGAACTTGACTTGAACTTGACAAGAACTTTGACTTGAGATGAACTACCGCACCAATACGAATAGTCGCCACAAGGGGGGTGTCTGGGCCTTGATGGGCACAGTATCCCCCGTCAATCGGACCATGGATGAATATCTCAATTACCCAGATAACAGGCTACAAGTCCAATCTGTCCAGTTACAGGAGGCAGAAGGAATATCTTACTTGTAGCATTAAACCTGTGAGCGATAGAGTCTCCCAGTGACCAGTTCTAGTGTAAACTGAACAGAGTAGAACCGAGCCGAGCCGGTACCAGGCAGCGGAGAGCCACCATTAGATTCCCTTTAGAATCAGAGTGGACTGGGTGAATTCGTTTTACCAGCTACATGAAAAGTGGGGGGATTTGGGTGGAAGGGACGTAAACTTGATAAGCAATTTGACAACAGTAGTAAATATTATTATGCATTAAAAGTGTGCACATTATGATACGAGCACACAGATTAAGATATCCAGCATTAAATTGTTGTATAAAAGTCACCAAAATGAGTTAAAATTTCATTATGAAATTCAAAATATGTATGAAAATACAAAAGCCCACTTAAAAAAAAAGAACCCCCCCCTAAACTAGGCTGGCTATGGGCCTGGTATTTATAGCTAAAATAATTGTGTAAATAGAAGGAAAACAAATGCAAATGCATTTAAAAAGAGTTGAGGTCCCCCCTCCCCTCCTCACAGTGGTTCGACCCAGTGCCTGCCTTCCAGTTCATCTCTCCCACTATAAACACACAAGTCTGGTCAATTATGCTAAGTCAATTAAAGGTTAATTAAAGACTAATTAAAGAATATTATATTATTTTATTCACTTTAAATGAAGCGATTCTCTTTAATGTAGCTGATGCAGTCGCATTCATAAATTAATTGCGGCAAATACTGCGATGTAATTTTCCATTAATCTTCTATAGTAGCAATTAAAATTTTACTTATGTAGTTACGTTAGCTTATTTACAGTAGCCTGTTGCATAGTGCACTGAAACTTACAGGCCAAAGCCATTTCCCATGCATCGTTTTATTGGTGATGATATTGTTAAATTAACGCTAACTGTCACAGTTAGCATATTGTTTATCTGTGGATTTACTAAACGAGCACTGTGCTACGTTCAAACATCCCACTCTATTTTATTCATATAAAGTGTCTTCATTAATTTAAAATAACATTTTAAACCTTTTTTGTATCCTTGTATACAGTTTAACTGCATTATATGTGTCCCCTTCAAAAATAGCTCATGAGAAATTATAAAATATTTATTGTACCCCACTACTGTTAAATTAATGCTACCTACTGATGGACCTGAGTGTTCGAAGAGGTCCAATTTTGCTGCATGTAACAGTGTAGTGACAAATATTGGCTTTTTTCATCATTATATGAAATTTACGACCATGAAAAGGAGTAAATAAAAATGCCAGATAACTCCAGTTCTCCCCGGTGGGTGTAGCTTCGAGAAATATTTCCCTTAACATCCCCACCGAGCGGTTCTGGGGGTTCTTACCGTTCACAGTGAGCGTCACCTCCTTCTCCCCGACCCCGACACGCGGAACCACCGCGCGGCACACGTACTTCCCAGCATCCTCCTGTTTCACCGCCCGCAGCGTCAGGGTGTTCTCATTGCTCAGCACCTGGACACAGCACCCCGCGAGAGTCTGAACATCGTTAGTCTTTTCTCATTCTCTTTCCTCACCTATCACTTTTTCTGCCCATCTGGTTTGAAGGGAAATGGACAGATAACACGCCACTAAAGGGCATTTCAGACCGAATGTGTCTGCGCTTTGCTCTGAAACACATTATTTTCTATCGCGACCAATAGATTCAAAGCATCCAAAAGAGCTACGCTGTGTCCGAAATCACACACGTCCCTGCTTAAATTCACATTTAAGGTAAAAATGAAATCAAATTAAATACTTTCAGGAGTAAATTAAGGTAGAGGTAAGCTCATTTTAAGGAAATTAGGTTTCATAGTGATAGTCTGCGAAACCCAGTATTCGAGGCGAGTAGTGTGTCCAAATTCATAATAAGCAAAATACAGCAGAAGAGAAGTCCCCGGATTTCCTGCTGCTTCCTGCCAAATTCTGTAGTCGGCATCCGATGGATGCTGCACTGTTCCATAATGCAGCGGGAGAGGCGGCGTCATATTTAAAATACGCTAAACCGAGACTCTCTGCAAGTGTACCTTAAGAAAAACGTTCCTTGTGGATAAATTACACTTGTGAGAAAATGCCTCTGTAAAGTTAAATAATGCCACTGCATTAAATATTAAATCGCAATTCTATTCATGCTGCCCTCACTCATACTGTATAGGACGTCCTGATTTAATGGTAGAGCAGTACGTACAAATTCAAATTTATACACCTACACACGTAGTATGCAATGTCCTAGTGCTAAAAGAGCTAGTGCTAACAGAGCTAGTGCTAACAGAGCTAGTGCTAACAGAGCTAGCGCTAACAGAGCTAGCGCTAACAGAGCTAGTGCTAACAGAGCCAGTGCTAACAGAGCTAGTGCTAAAAGAGCTAGTGCTAACAGAGCTAGTGCTAACAGAGCTAGTGCTAAAAGAGCTAGTGCTAAAAGAGCAAGGGCTAAAAGAGCAAGGGCTGAAAGAGCTAGTGACCACGGGCCGGGACACCAACAAAACAGATTTTCTGTCTGAAGCCCCTTAATTCCTCAGTGTCCTGACATTAGCTGTACTGACGCTGCACTTACTGAAATATTTAGTCCCAATTTAAAGGATTTCTGTATTTCAGTCGCATATAAAATTTACCTCCATCTAAATTACTGCAATTCAACAGAAACAGGCCAGTAAACTTTCTGGCTGCATATCTGTCAGTCACATGTAAATAAAACGAATATGAATGAGATTTATGTAATTATACCAATAAATGCGATGTGATCTGAATAAACAACGGCAGATTTATCTATCTTTGAATAAACAAAGGAACAATCTCGTTAATTTGAACAAAATGAGTCTCGCTTGATCCAAAGTTTGTATGTTTTAACTGATTAAATTTAATTGTTTTTCCAATTAACAGATTTATGCTGATTTTAAGGAATTTGAATAAATTAAAAAATGTAAAAATGAAAATAAATAGATGCAAATACCTTAAAATAAACAATGCAGTGATGCATTCATCACAGAGCAACACCTCTGCACCTCTCTGGACCCATTCATCACCAGGAACTGGTAAAACTTATGTGTTAATGACGCTCTTTAATATTTAATCAGACCAGGTTCGTACCACGCCAGCTCCTCGTTTCATCCACACGATGGTGAGGGAGGGGTTTCCTGTCCAGGCGCAGTTGAAGACGGCGTCGGAACCCAAATCCACCTGGAGAGACTGAGGTTCTGCCGCCAGACGAGGTCCGACTGCAACGGAGAGACACGGAGAGTTACTGACACTCGCACTCGCCGCCTCGTTAAGAGCCCATTTACGACCTGAAGGCTCATTATACAGCGCCCCCTCCCTGTGAAATTGCAGGTCAGAGTTTGCGGCGCCTCAGTCGCTCATGGATATTTTCTTACAACCAAACTAACGAATTCGCAGAAACCGCAGATATCCTCTGTATTTTTTTTTATTATTTTGTGGCTTTTTTCTTGCCAGTATATAATTTTTTATGCGTTATGGTGCTAAATTATTAAGAAACGTATCATTTATTAATTTTGAAACATAAATATTAACGTGAATTCGGATACATTTCCATATAAAATATAGCCGTATAAATGTTTCAGTGCTGTTGAGAGAACACAGCGGAGCCACAGCTGGCCGCGGCCCCGTCTCCGAGAGAGTCGGTCCCGAACTCAGCATCAGAGCATCTTCAGCATCTCGAGCGTTTGTCTGAGTGTTCTCCTGTTTTTAGTTCTGTTCTTCTTAAAGCCTTTATTTTTATTACTGTAAATTAAATGCGTTTATTACTGTATTTACCTGCTTATACCAAAGAAACTGCAGCCCAGTCTATACAGGGGGAACATCGGGGTTTACATTCTAGCACTGCGGGAGTTCAGGGTAAACTTTACAGTACAGATGCGGGTTTACATTCTAGCACTGCGGGAGTTCAGTGTAAACTTTACAGTACAGATACGGGTTTACATTCTAGCACTGCGGGAGTTCAGTGTAAACTTTACAGTATGAAAACGGGTTTACATTCTAGCACTGCGGGAGTTCAGTGTAAACTTTACAGTATGAAAACAGGTTCACCTTTACACTTTCTGTAAGGGTGATGAGTTTAAAATAAATTTAAAGGGTTTTGGGAGCATATTTAGGGTTTACACTGTAAAAACAGGCATTTGTAACCACATCACATTTTTAGGATTTTTCACAATTTGGGGGTGCTCTTGGAAATTCGACTGTATTCTACACCTGCAATGTGAACAATTACTGATTCATTCTTCCACTTCAAGACTGAATGAGTGAGGACCAGAAGCCTGGAGCAGCTCCACTGGGTTTAAAGAAATGGACACCAAGCCACTCCAACTCTGATTTGAACTAAATTTATCCGAAATAAATGATCACAGACCTTTAATCACAATGTCCTGATAAATAAAGCTCAGGTAAACATTCTCACTATAGCAAAAGCATATAATAATTAGTCATTTATATGTGCAGACAAACTACGACCATATTACAAATAAGAGGCTTAATTTCGGGGCTGTATGAGTCTAATTCTCTCTGAGTGCATTTACACACACATCATAATCCAATAAGGGCTGGAAATCTGATTTTGGCTACAATTACAAGGTTCAAGATTCATCAGATTCAACAGATTCAACAGGGTTTCCTAACATTCACATCCCCTAAAAGGACGAGACTTTTAATGAACGCAGTAACCCCGCCCCTATTCCCACCCAAACCCCACCCCCAAACCTTGCCCAATTCCCAAACCCCACCTCCACCCAAACCCCGCCCCAAGCCAAACCCAAACCCCACTACCACATCCAAACCTTGCCCCATGCCCAAGCCCCGCCTTCCCATAAACCCGGCCCCAACCAAACCCTGCCCCCTACGCCAAAACCCCACCTCCATCCAAATCCCACCTCCATATAAACCCCTCCCTCATGCCCAACCCCTGTCCTCATGCTCAAACCCCGCCCCCACGCCCCCGACATAAAAAAACAACTCTGACGCCTGAAACCGCGGTGAAACCTGTCTGTGGGACTCGGACTCACAGTAGACGTCCACGTTCCGGCTGATGTTGGTGCTGCCCAGCGCATTGGTGACCTCGCAGGAGACGGGCTCGGTGAAGAAGGAGTGGTCCACCAGCACCTCGTAACTGTCGCCCTGCACGTCCCGGATCACGGCGCCGCCTTTCGCCCACCTGAGCAGAGGCAGAGAGACAGAGCGGGGGGGCGTGAGCGCCGGGAGACAGACAGGCCCCCCGAGATGAAAGGCTCCGGGGGAAGAGGCCTTTCTGCAGGCGGATGGTTGTGATCGTCTCTTATTTGCATGGTGCTCTGAAACAACAAAAGCAACATGCGAGGTGTCTAATGTAATTTTCGGTGCGAAGCCTTTTCATTTCCTTGCCTTCGCCGGAGCGTGTCTTGTGGAGGAGAAGAATAAAAGAACAAGCATTTACGGGGTTCTCTCTCTCATCTCTGCTGTTCATCACACTTTGATGCTGCCGTCGTTACACAGGACTGTAATTTGGAGGAGAGAAGAGCGTTGCGGCCGCGAGCCGAGCGCTGATGTGTTTTCTGAAGGCAAAACAAATGGGTCCTGTGTTCGGATGATGACACAAATCTGCTAAGATTAAATTATATTTCATGTGTTTGATGCGCATTCAGTCCCTGATATCAAACAGGAGGCTCTTTCTGAGGGAGCCTCGCGCCAATCACAGGGAGAGGGACCAGAAATGATAACTCAGCTCATTTCATCAGTTAATCATAGCAGGAAATGTCTTCCCTGCGCATAACCTCAACATCAGATAAGGACAGTTAGGCAAAAGGAAGCTGGAAATGCACAAATGGGGAAAAGAGTTTTTATGACATTTTTTTCCTCTGTAGCGTCCGTTTATGAACTGTAAGGGCAGGAGGCCGAACTCTACATCATAAATAAGGCATTTTTATTTCGATAATCAAGGGAAATTTGGTTTTCTGTGATATAGACCCTTAAAGTGACACTCGTAATGATAAGCTCTTTATGGTAAAATCGTATTCTTTACCCTAAACTGTACCGTTTAATTCCTAATCAGACTCCAGAGCTGGAGACAGAGTCCGAGTGCCATCTGGGTAAATCGGATAAACCACTTTGACCAGCCGGCGTCCTGGTGGTAAGTGAGTTGCTCCTGCAATCAGAAGGTTGTGGGTTTGAATCCCAATGACTAGTGTTCCCTTGAGCTGCTCCCTGGCGCCCCCTGTTGGTGGCAGCCCCCTGCACAGTGAGTGGGTTAAATGCAAAGATAATTTGGTTTGTTACTGTATGACCATGAGGGACCACTACACTTTACTAAGTGAAACCAGTAATGATGAGATTATACTAAACATATATCCTGCACTATATACTATACTGTATTATTATACTACCAAACCCTAACACCATACATGGGAATCAGCTAAGATGTAGGGTAGACTGTTACATTATTTTTGTTACAGTGTGTAATTATAAGTCTTTTATTAGCTAGATAATAACCAACTCTGTGGAAGATCACCTGAGTGGATCTCAGAACAGTCCTCATGGACATTTTCTCATTTCTATTTGTTTGCGGAGTTTAACACAAAGAATAAAACAAATAAAATAGAAAATGCAGCATTTTTCCAGAACCTAATGAAGAGGTGCTGGATTCTATTCTGTTACATTGTTACATCGGCATGAAGGAGAGGCAGGACCACCCAGTCCAGAGAGAGACAGGACAGTTACGCTGTCTGGGACTCATCACTCGGATCACTGGGAACTGAACCCACAAACTTCTGATGACAAGTGTTTCGTCGTGTTTCTAGAAGTTTTCCATTCCATCCTCTCCTCACAGGTCGGACCGAGCGTGCCAGGAGAGTCTGCGCCAGGCTCAGGAGGCGATAAAAGGCCTCATGCAGATGATGGCACTCAATTTTAACTCGTTTTAAGATCAAGCGAGTGCCGGCGTGGATTTCTCTCATCTTGTTAGGAGAATTCGGTTTCACCCCCATCCTCATAAGCAGTTTATGATATTATTGTAAATCTCCTGCTAAAAATGTGGAAACCTGGCCAAGTGATTACATGCGATTTTGAGGTGTTTTAATTCAGCGCCGCTTCATTTAATGGAATCCGAGAGCGGTGAGAGCGGTGAGAGCGGTGAGAGCGGTGAGAGCGGCAAGAGCTGCGAGAGCGGCGTGAGCGGTGAGACAAGGACAAGCCCTGCCGCCGCCTTTCCAAACTCAATCAGTTTTAGTGGCTCTGCAAAGGGGAATCACACGAACGCTCCCAAACGCTGCTGAATTATTCAGCGCCGATCCTGCACCGCGTGCTTTGAGTGGCGTAACAAGACGTAACCGCAGCAGAAAGGGGATCGTTCAGCATTGTGAGAAATTGATGGCTCCTGTCTTCATGTCTGCAAACAGAGAACACAGACGCCGGGTGGCACACAATGTCTGCCTGAGGAGCGCGACACCAAAACAAACACCAAACCAGCACCAAACTGACACCAAACCGACACCAAACCGACACCAAACCGACACCAAATCGACACCAAACCGGCACCAAACCGGCACCAAACCGACACAAAACAAACACCAAACCGGCACCAAACCGGCACCAAACCGACACCAAACCGACACCAAACCGACACAAAACAAACACCAAACCGGCACCAAACCGGCACCAAACCGACACCAAACTGGCACCAAACCGGCACCAAACCGACACCAAACCGACACCAAACCGACACCAAACCGACAACAAACCGACACCAAACCGACACCAAACTGACGCCAAACCGACACCAAACCGACACCAAACTGACGCCAAACCGGCACCAAACAAACAACCAGCTGAGAGTCAGACGCCCGCCGATCGCACGCACTGAACACACAATTTCCAATCAAACCCGCCGCGGCGCCGGCCCAAATTTCTTCCATTCTTCATTGTCTGATTTTTTATATATATAATATATAATAAATTATCCTGAACGTGTCTGTTCCAGGTCCAACATTTTAAAGATCAGAATGCTAATGAGCCTGCAATGATACTTTACGCACTACGTGCTCATCAGTACATTATAAAAACACGTTCCTTAATAAGATCATTATGGTCGCGCAGGTTTGTTGTGACAGTTTTGTGCGCATTACTGGAATTAATTAAGAGGAATGGTCACGTTTACAGACTTTTTATAGATGAGAAGTTAAAGATGGAGAACTTCATTTACCAGAGTTCACGCTGGTGGGTCTGTCGCAGTTTCTTTAAACAGCACCGAGCTGAACAGGCTTGTATCAGTTCTCCACACACTTCAGGTTCTCCTCCCAGGTCCGATGCTGAGGACAGGTTAGAAGTCCCAGAGAGGCTGAGCTCAGAGATAAGGGACCGCAGGCCCAGACTGCTTCACCCTTTTACTGCCTTAAAAACAAGCCACCTTTAACTGCCCCATCATCCGTAATGAACTGGCAGTCACTGCAGGGCCACTAAAACCCTAAAAACGTGATGCCTTACCAAGCACCAACGTGTTCTGCTTGTTTTTTAGCCTTTCGCTCGCTTCTGAGGATTTAATGGGCTCCTGTTCATCAGGCACCTTTTTTTTCACGCACCACTCATTCCAGACTCCTTAAAAAAGCGACTGCTCACCGATTCCCTCCAAGAAACCCTTACTGAAGCGGAAAGCTCGGTCTCTGGGCTCCGAAACCCCACATCCTGTCACAAAAGGTTCTACTGTAGCTTATCCTCCCCATTTGTTGGGCTTCGGCGCTTTATTTGCCTTTTATTGGATCGGGGCGTGTTGTCGACGGCAGATTTTATTTCAAGGTTAAACTTCAAAGAAAGCCGAAGTTTCCCGGCTGAGGGGAAGTGGAGTCGTGATTTCGTGATTTCGCCTTGCTCTCTCCGACCGGCGCCGGGCTCCGGACCCGGATCCACTCCGCCTTCAGCATGAGTAAGGGCGTCTCGATTATCGATTTAGACGCCGCGATTATCGTCTGGGAAATAATAATCGTTTCACTGATATCACGATTATTTGATTAATTTCACTTTGTAGTTAGACAATCACATTCTTTAGACGTTTTATCTTTTATTTACTACTTTCTTTAAAAAATTACAGATCGTCTGGCATCTGTACCCTCTGTACTGTTTCCAAAAAACTCCCATCCGGCGACTTCAGTCTCTTCCCTGGTGGAAATAAAGCGAGTTCCATTGTTTCCTCTGCCGGTGTTTAGTACGGTGGAGTGAGGCGTCACTGTCTGAATGTCCTGTCCAGGCGAGTCCTGCCAGTCCGCTGGTAGTCCTGTCGGGATCAACGCTTTTAACAGCACCGACAGGAACACGGAGCTGAGGAGCTTAATTAATTAATTAATCCTGATGTTTTATAATCGCGGTTAATCAAAAAAAAAAAAAAGGTTAGTCATGAAAACGATTAATCGTTACATCCCTAATCATTCCTTCTCAGGCCAGATCCGCACGGAGCCCCGCAGAACCGGCGCCGGTCTCAGGGGGCGCCGGCGCGCAGGGCAGCTTTCCTCCTTCTGATCAAGATAACTCCGGGGTAATCTGTCTCTACACAGTGGCGCTGATTGGTTTTGTTCTGACAGCTTTCGAACACGAGAGGCATAAAGTGGGACGCCGCGTCTCGGAAAGCTCTCGCGTCTCGGAAAGCTCTCGCGTCTCGGAAAGCTCTCGCGTCTCTTAAGTGAATTCAAATATTCATGTAAACAAAAAATGTGCATTAATATGATATCGGGCGGCGAACAAAATCCTTCCCCTTGTTTTCATTTCCACAGTCTAATCCCCTTTGAACGCGGGTATGATGCCCCCGAGGCATTCCTCCTGCCATCAATAATTAATTTTTTCTTATTGTCATAATTAAACGGAGGGAGTCGCTTATTATTAACGGCGCGCTTCCGCAGCACGAAAATTACTCCGGAGCGCTCGGAGTGGAGGAGTCCACATCCATCTCTAAATTAAATCACACCTCAGTGTCTCGGAGACAGGAGACGGAAACAGAGAGGGAGAGAAACAGAGCGAAAGAAAGAAAGAAAGAATTAAAGAAAGACAGAAAGTAAGAAAGAAAGTAAGAAAGAGAAAGAAAGGAAGATCAATTTACAAGAAGAAGAGGAGGGAGATGGAAAAAGTGAGAGAGAGAGAAAGAGAGAGAGAGAGAGAGAGAGAGAGAGAGAGAGGGAGAGAGAGAGAGAGGGAGAGAGAGAGAGAGAGAGAGAGAGA
>JBBKCR010000034.1:13785109-13798309 GCA_037577295.1 Ladigesia roloffi | reverse complement strand
TACACACATACACACACATACACACACACACACACACACACCCCTAAACCCAACCCGGAGAGGCTGCTCTCACACGCCTGCTAATAAAAGATTCATCAGAAATGTTCTTTGCAGATAAAAGAACAAAACCAAACAAACAAATAGCAGAAAAGGCAGGAAAGGCTGGATAATTAATTTTCTCTGTAATGGGAGCTACATTGCATCAAGATTAATTGGTCTGGTGGCTTGCCTGCTAATTGCTGAATTAGAATTTAAATAACTTTTAAAATTGCCCGTGATTAAAGAGAGTGCTTGTTGAAGTAACAAACACATTGATTACACAAATTAAACAAACAGCATCTGAATTTACCTTAAGCAGGCGCGATGTTTACCGCCAGCCCCTGTTATTGAGGCGTTTTCAGCCCCGTTCCGCGCGCCTTCCCAATAAAACAGACCATATGTCAATTATGTTGGAGTAGGAATATGTAGAGGGGGGTGGGAAACAGATGAATGTGGTGTAATGTCTCCATAAATCTCTCCCTGCACGCTCCTGAAATCTAATAAACCTGTCAAACGCTGGGAAATCACAGGAAAGGCACTTGTTAGGCTTTATTGTTGCTGTTGTGTTGTCATTACAATGTGCCAGTGTGCTCTGGGGTGGGGCAAATCCATCAACATCCACGACAACTTTACAGATTCCTTTACAGAACCCTTTACACACCGCTTTACAGACTCCTTTACAGACCCCATTATAGACCCCTTAAGGGACTCCTTTACAGAATCCTTTACAGACTCTTTTACAGACCCCTTAATGGACTACTTTACAGAATCTTTTACAGACTCCTTTACAGACCCTTTTACAGACTCCATTACAGACCCCTTAATGGACTACTTTACAGAATCTTTCACAGACTCCTTTACAGACCCCTTTACAGACTCCATTAAAGACCCCTTAATGGACTCCTTTACAAACCCCTTTACAGACTCCTTTACAGACCCCTTTACAGACCCCTTTTACAGACCTTTTTACAGACCCCTTAACGGACTACTTTACAGAATCTTTTACAGACTCCTTTACAGACTCCTTTACAGACCCTTTTACAGACTCCATTACAGACTCCTTTACAGACCCTTTTACAGACTCCATTACAGACCCCTTTTACAGACCCCTTTACAGACCCCTTAATGGACTCCTTTACAGACTCCTTTACAAACCCCTTTACAGACTCCTTTACAGACTCCTTTACAGACTCCTTTTGAACTATTTTTAAAATATATATATATATTGAATAAAAAATGTCGATTCTACAGAAATCCGACTCTATCCCACAAGGCTGAATGGAGAGAGAGTTCAGAGCTACTAGAACAGGCATCACCAAATGGCGGATCCGGACCGAGTGAAGGTTCTGTCCGGACCCGTGACCCGGCAGGTAAATTCACGAGATTTTCATGGAACATTATTTTGGACGGTCGTGTCTGTAGACAGGGGGCGCTGCTACTCCAGTTTATACAACAACAGCTTCACTCGTTACTTTACTAATGATGGAAAGTTCGGCTTATTTCAGAGAGCTGTTTCCTCTGGCTCCACCCCCAAAGTAGAGTCTTTCAGCTCCTAAATGGCTCTTACTGTATTATCATCTGAAGTAGTGTTCCGCAGGTCGGATTTTTTAACTCCGCCCAAACCCCCCCGCAAAACTACTCGTAGATACTGACCCAAAACCCGACCCGACCCGAGGAAAAAAAACAAACAGTTTACAACATGCTTTGATGGATAATGGAATGTGTTTTGTAACTTAAATGTATTTTCCTAGGACTCCTTCTATTTATGGTAAAAGAGTTAGTTCTGCACTGGAAATGAACAATACATTCTGAGTAAACTATATGAAAACGTGGACATAGGGGAAGGCTATAAGACACGAGATGGACTTCAGTTCGGACCTTCTACTGGGACGAAGTGTAATAACTGGACCTCGGGGACTTTAACACCCCTGTATTACAATAAATAGCAGAAATTGTTCATACACGTAAATGAACTAAAATAAAGATCTGCGTGTTTCCTGTGAATGGAATGAAAGCAAAACAGCAGAAAAATGTCTTTAAATGTTGAAAAAAACGCAAATGGAAGCACATTGGAAGCGATTGCAGGATCTGCTTCGAAGGTCATTCGGATTTCTTCACTTTTTACGCTCTATACCAAAGCTTTGTCATCCTCCCTGTTACTCTGAAGTGTGGAAGATCATCACGGTAGAATGAGAGAATGTCCTTCTGTGAGTGGACGAGTCTCACAGGCTGAGATAACGTTTTACTACCTTCAGAATTTTTTTTAAACCATCAATCAGTGACCTTTCAAATATTTACACAGATTTTGACATTAATAAAACTTTACACCAGAATGGATTTACAGACCTGCTGATCTTGACCACATAAAAAAAAACGAACTACAAAATTTGCCGTTTGAAAAAAAGTTGGAGGTGCAATTTTTCCATAATTTAGCGCAATTTTCACACAATTTTCACATATTCAGATGTAAATGTGTAAAAACTAAATATTGGCTCTGAATCTAAATGTTGCCTATTAATGTAGGACTTTTTAGCTCTAAAGGTTTCGAAGCTATTTGGCCACGCCCCGTGATTACAATTTGCTGTTACTTAAAGAGGGCGGGGCTGCTGGCTGTAATATTCCCCCACCAGCCTTAAATGATCTTAAATCTAAATGTTACATTTGTAAAATATATCTCACACTCTTAATGTAAAACTTCCCAGTTAGACCGGGCTGACATCTTTCTAGTGACCCTTGTTTAACAAAATAGCCCTGACGCTCCGTAGTGCCAAATGTAAGGGGACACGGGTGGGAGATGAGCAGTTTTTGGCTAATAACTCCGGATTATGGCAAACGAGGGATCGTTGAAAGGAGTATGTGATCTAAACAAAAAATTCCATTAAATTAACATTGTTTATGAGTTATGATTCACTCGTCTCAAGTCGTTGTTGGCAAGTCTAAATTCAAATCAAGCCTTTTGCGTCCGAGTCCCCAACCCTGGTGCCCAGATACACTAAAGTTACACAAACTAACGCAAACCTCAGCAGATAGAATTCCACTCAAATCAGGAAACCTCACAGTCTGAAAAATTAATACCTATAATAAAACAATTCTAAAACCAAATTCAACACTTTTAATGTCCTTATATTTGGCGAATTTGAAATTCCCCGCGGTCACCCTGTGGACAGGGACTCTCCAGCAGCTTCATCTGGAGCCGGGAGGGAAACACTCATGACCTTCAGTATCTGTTCTCCTGCCCGGGTGCTCTCAGAGTTAATGCAGTATCAGGAGAGGAGCCAGATGCAAACGCTAGTGAATATATCCTCTATTGTCCAGCGCCAGTGGCAATACAGCCCCCACAAATGAGAGAGGCCTCCCGGTTCAGCCCTGAAATACAGCGAGACGTTCGGGGTTTGACTCTGTGGGTGTCTCGGCAGAATGCATTGATTGGTGAGAAATGAATCAGGAGAGAAACAAATACTTTAGCACATCTAAACACGCTCACAGCGAGGGAGCTTTTCAAATGACCTCCAACTGCGAAGACGTTTCTTTCACACGAATAAGAATCCTGAGACTGATTAAAACTCTTTTTCCCTCTCGAGCTGAAGCGCTGAATAGAGTTGAGTCAAGGCCAGTTCCTCTGTGGAGCCACAGAAAATATTTGTCATCTGAGAAAAGTGGGAGACTGTCATTGTTCCTGTTGTTTTTACTCTTTTCCAATTATGTGAGACTGAAACAAGATTGGCGCTGCACTGACAGCCAGGTAATTTACATTTCAAGTCAATGTGTGTGTGTGTGTTTGTGTGTGTGCAAATATTGTGCGTGTGTCTCAGAAAGCGAGAGCGTGACCAGACGGTGCAATGCGAAAACAAAATCATCATAATAAACATTATTCTGTATTTTACATCACAAGTCAATGTATATGAGTGTGACTCCAGTCCCTCCAGGGTCTGAGTCCAAGTCAAGACTCGTATCTTAAATTTTTGAGTAGAAGTTGATACTCGTATCTTTAACTTTTACTCGAAGTCGAGACTCATGTCTCTGAGGTGAGTCGTTGTTGAGACTCGTGTCTCTGAGGTGAGTCGTTGTTGAGACTCGTGTCTCTGAGGCATGAGTCGTTGTTAAGACTTGTGTCTCTGAGGCGTGAGTCAAAGTAGAGACTCGTGTCTCTGAGGTGAGTTGATGTTGAGACTCGTGTTTCTGAGATGTAAGTCGGAGTCGAGACTCATGTCTCTGAGGTGTGAGTCGAAGTCAAGACTCATGTCTCTGAGGTGAGTCGTTGTTGAGACTCATGTATCTGAGGCGTGAGTCGTTGTTGAGACTCTTGTCTCTGAGGCGAGTCGTTGTTGAGACTTGTGTCTCTGAGGCGTGAGTCGAAGTCGAGACTCGTGTCTCTTAGGTGTGAGACGATGTTGAGACTCGTGTCTCTGAGATGTAAGTCGAAGTTGAGACTAATGTCTCTGAGGTGTAAGTCGAAGTCGAGACTCATGTCTCTGAGGTGTGAGTCGTTGTTGAGACTCATGTCTCTGAGGTGAGTTGTTGTTGAGACTCATGTATCTGAGGCGTGAGTCGTTGTTGAGACTCGTGTCTCTGGGGTGAGTTGTTGTTGAGACTTGTGTCTCTGAGGTGTGAGTCGATGTGGAGACTCGTGTGTCTGAGGTGTGAGTCGTTGTTGAGTCTCGTGTGTCTGAGGTGTGAGTCGTTGTTGAGACTCGTGTCTCTGAGGTGATTCGCTGTTGAGACTCGTATCTCTGAGGTGTGAGTCGTTGTTGAGACTCGTGTCTCTGAGGTGAGTTGTTGTTGAGACTCGTGTCTCTGAGGTGTGAGTCGTTGTTGAGACTTGTGTCTCTGAGGCCTGAGTTGAAATTGAGACTCGTGTATCTGAGGCATGAGTCGTTGTTGAGACTCGTGTCTGAGGTGTGAGTCGTTGTTGAGACTCGTGTCTCTGAGGTGAGTTGTTGTTGAGACTCGTGTCTCTGAGGTGTGAATCGTTGTTGAGACTCGTGTCTCTGAGGTGTGAGTCGATGTTGAGACATGTGTGTCTGAGGTGTGAGTCGTTGTTGAGACTCGTGTCTCTTAGGTGTGAGTCGATGTTGAGACTCGTGTGTCTAAGCTGTGAGTCGTTGTTGAGTCTCGTGTGTCTGAGGTGAGTTGCTGTTGAGACTCGTATCTCTGAGGTGTGAGTTGTTGTTGAGACTCGTGTCTCTGAGGTGAGACGTTGTTGAGACTTGTGTCTCTGAGGCCTGAGTTGAAATTGAGACTCGTGTATCTGAGGCATGAGTCGTTGTTGAGACTCGTGTCTCTGAGGTGTGAGTCGTTGTTGAGACTCGTGTCTCTGAGGTGAGTCGTTGTTGAGACTCGTGTCTCTGAGGTGTGAGTCGTTGTTGAGACTCGTGTCTCTGAGGTGTGAGTCGTTGTTGAGACTCGTGTCTCTGAGGTGTGAGTCGCTGTTGAGACTCGCGTCTCTAAGGTGTGAGTCGTTGTTGAGACTCGTGTCTCTGAGGTGTGAGTCGTTGTTGAGACTCGTGTCTCTGAGGCGTGAGATGAAATCGAGACTCATGTATCTGAGGCATGAGTCCAAGTCGAGACTCATTTCCTTAATTTATGAGACCAAGTCGAGACTAACTTCTTTAATTTATGAGTCCAAGACGAGACTCATTTCTTTCAGATGTGAGTCACGTTTTTTTTTATCTATTTATTTATCAGTTTTATTTTTATCTATTTTATCTCTGAGTGTAAATCAAGTTGCTAATTCCATCAGTTCAGCGAAAAATCTATATCAAATCACAGGTCACTTCTGGGTGAGTCTGAGACGAGCCATTGTGAGACTAGTTAAGTGTGAGTCTAGTATTGTACTGTCGCGATATAAATGCAACTCATTATATGATAACGTTTTATTATACATGTAATTATCTGTTAAATATGGAATTATCTCAAAAATATATTTTTGGATCATTTTAAAAGAAAACTGCAACTTTTGGCCATAGACCTTCTACTCTCAGATGTGAACTTGATTTCAAAGACAAAATCTCCTGCACTAAACAGACTTCGCCATAACCAGCCACCATTTGCATACAGGCTGAAGTAGGCGCAAGGACACTGAGTAGCACGCCGGCCGTTACAGACCAGGGTCCTTGATAAGAATGAGTTTCAATGTATGTTCAGCCTTCAGGATAATATTATTATGCTTAATGCACAAAAGTAAGAGCTCATTACCGTACTGAGCCCAGGTCTGCATAACACTGCTCAAACTACAGCCTGTATAAAATCTCCAAGTGAAAAGCATGTATTAATGTTTTAAACCTAACACAAGCCATATTTTATGTATTATTTTTGCATTACGTTAACCTAAATAAACAACAAGACTTTTGACCAAGGTTTATTTAAACTTCAGTACCAGCAGAGTACAGTCTAGAACCTGATTCAGCTTCAGTACCAGCACAGTACAGTTTAGATCCAGATGTACTCGGACAGGAACATGCTTCTACCACACTTCCTAATCCGATAGGGTTCTCAGTTCTGCAGTTTTAGGCTTCAGTCCGTTTTACCCTGATGTTTAATCCAGATGTTTCTCCTCTGCGGAATCTCGCCAGAGGTGATCGGTTCTAATTACAGCTAAAGCCATGGAGCAGGTGTACCGGTCCACTCCAGCACCCCCTGGAGGCAGCTTCATCAGTCACGAGGCCCGCGGTTTTCAGAACATAATAAAACACAAAGGAAAATAAAAGCTGTTCCCTAATGGACACCATTTAGAGCTACGGTACTTTCCAGGAACCCCCTTCAGACCCTCAGTAGTCCCTCAGTTAACCCTCCAGGGACGTTCCGACGTGATCGGGCTGATCTGTCTCCTCTCACAGGTCCGGATGCGATTGGAGGCGGCAGCGGCCCGAGGGTCCGACTCCTCATTAACTAGCGACTGCCTTCGGTCGTGTGAAGCTCATTGGAACTGGAGACAGATGTTTCACTCCCAGCGCCTGATGATGAGGGAGTTCATCGTTTGAAAACACACCTGTAGGCCCTCCCAACTAGACACAACAAATTGTGATGCATACCAGCAGTGATGCTAATAGAAAGCAATAATAACCGCATTAAAACGAACCGCCATCAGATGTGCTGGAGAGCAAAGAGGAAAACAGCGAAGCGGCAGCTAAAGCTGAGTCGGATTACCTTCCTCAAGTCGCCCATCAGAGGCAGAATATCAGTTTATAAGAAAACATCGTCCCTTTGTTTCTTTGGTTTCCACAAACTGTAACACAAACAGCTCTGTTACAAATTGAGAGAGTGCACATATTAGACCTGGCATGTTCATAAACGTATTCAAATTTACACCTGGACTTATTTTTAAAGGCATACTTCACAATTTACACATTTTCTGTCATTTTCTCGAAATGGAAACAATCAAGATTTTGAGTTTAGAGCTGTGAGGTTTATGTTGATGACAATAAAAGTCGACAGTCACCGAAACACTTAAAACTCACTGCCTGCCAGCTGTTATCAGATCAAAGAGCCGCTCACTGCCAGAGGTTTTGAGCATTTTGACTGAATTTGAAGAGAAACAGAATATTGAGATTTATTACGATATAAACCCTGAACCTCCCAAAAGAAAGAGTCGACTCTCTTCTTTCATAAAAAATAAATAACTGTTTCTCCCATTTTCCATTCTTTAGTAATCAGCAGTAGAAGAGAGGGCGGTTTCAACAAAAACTCCAAAAAAAGGAGAAAACAAGCTTTTAGTGAAAGAGACAACAGAGTCTCTGACTCTAATATGGTTTTTCTTTAGTGATCCCTCGAGCATAAAATGTTGTTTCCTCCTATAAGACAGTAAAAACACAGAGAAAGGGCTTTTGATAAAAAATAACAGTTTATTCACAAATATAGAATCCAGGTCAGGTTCGCTAAATCCATCCGACCCGATCTGACCTGCTGAGCTACTGGGTTGTGTTATGAACTCTCATCTCCACTCCTTCATTTCCCACCATCAGGACACGACTTACACGACTTAAACTAGAGATTCTGCCCCAGCCCGCCCCAATAAGTTCATTTCCCCAAATCACCAAATCTCCTCTCAAATCACTCAAACAGCGTTGAGCTCTTCATTCTGACTTATTAAGAGTCTTAACCACACTAAACCTGAAGATCTGGATCTAGTTTAAGCAGGTTGAGCTATTTCGGTGACTAATGACCTCTAAAGAATCGCAACATTAGCTTTGTAGTTCTAGTTGAAAACTAAAGACTCCAAACATCGACCACAGGGAACATTTCGTTTTTGCCAGCCTCCCTACAGGACCCGATCCGCATCATGAATCTGAGTTTCATCTCCTTCAGTCACGTTTCACAGCATCTCACATGCTGTATCACACCTTAAAATCATTACAACATTAAAACAAGGACAACGCTAGCAGTGCTGGGATTCGAACCCACAACCTTCTGATTGGAGAAGCAGCACCTGCGGCTGCATAGTCGTCAGGGCATTGCAATCAGAAGGTTGTGGGTTCGAATCCCAGCACTGCTAGTGTCATCACTGAAGCTTCCTTAAGTAAGGTACAGTCCCCACACACTGCTCCCCGGCGCCCCCTGTTGGTGGCAGCCCCCTGTTTCACATGGTGAATGGGTTAGATACAGAACGAGAATTTCAGTCTGTTCACTGGGTTTCAAGTTTCATGGTCAAATACAGATAACCATGCGTCATCACCTGTAACATCGTAGTCTTGGTTCCACTCCAAGTTTACGTAAACATAAGTTTATAGGTAAACAAAAAAATTGAAGAAATAGAAAAAGTGTAAAGTGAGTAAAATAATATATTTTTTTCCCTTCACCATCCACACCTGTGTGTTCCTCTGAGTTCCTTTTACTCATGCTGTATTCCTTTAATAACGTTGTTTTAACCTTCTGATTATATGTAAATGTGGCGATGTAGTTCTATTATTGTATCTCCATGTCAAGCGGTAATGAGTATCTTTATAAGCCCTCTGTAAATAAAACACATTATTATTATTATTATTATTATTTAAAGGTTAAAAGGTAAATTAGTATTTACAGTAGTTAATGTACAGAACAGGATGTGAGGATGTTTAAACGAGTGCCAGTAAGGGGCCACTTTAGAACCTAAGAACCCTAGAACCCCCTCTGTAGTGAAAAAGCTGGACTGTTCTGTATGATGGAGAAACAGCTTCGCCACATCTGAAGTTCAAACAGCTCGTCTGCCGGAGACGGCTCCTCACCCGGCGCCACCGCTGCCCTCGTTAACAGTCCAACGGTAACCAAGGTAATAAAAACAACATAATTAATCCTCACATCCACTACTGTTAATAAAGAGCACCTGCACTAAATAATATTTACTCAAACCTTGATTAAAAATAAGTTGACAATCATCAAGATGTACAAATAATTTAATGAGCTTGTTTATTAAAGCTGTTAATTGGAAGAATAGTCAACGAGACTTAATATCTGTGATACAAAGTTTTTTTTTATGTTGATCCGTAATAAAAACAATGTTTCTACTTTGGGGGGGTGTGTGTGTGTGGGGGGGGGTAGAAATATCTTCAAATTCAACAATATCCATAATTGTAACATCTCTCAAAATGTAACGCTTTATTACCCATCAGCCACCACAGTTCTGGCTTTAATTGGGTTTTGCACTGTTTTAGACACATAAAATATCTAATCATGAGGACAGTAATGTTCCTCCCTCCCGAACCAAACGCCCCGTGGAGGTTCCAGAGTCTCAGCCCTGCGGACGAAGCAGCTCAGGCTTTCTGATAATTCAACACTAGAAGAGAAACGACAGTAAAATGTTAAACAGAAAGTCTGAGCCGTTTCTGCTTCCCACATAGTTATTGACATTTTTATGAAAACATATTTGGTCCAAAATTAATTGGAAAAACAAAAACAGAATTCAAGAATTACCTTCATCTTTCTGTGACTGAAATGACAGGAGCCACGTCTCACTTCTCTCCGCATCTCAGATCGAGAATTTGAGTGAAAAATATTAGGTAAATTAGAGTGGCATTCATTATCCACTAATCTACACTGCAGTGTCATCACCGCAACGTTTATTTTCCTCAGACTGAAAGCTGAGGGAGTAAATGTGGGTTTTAAAACAACAGTTACAGAGTTTAAGCCATTTTCAGTCCAGAAAAGTGAAGATAAGAGCTCTTTGATTTCTTTAAATCATTGTAATTGTACTATGTAGTAAAACTGCAACACTATATATTTTGTCCAGGCTGTGCTGGATGGGATGCTCCACTCACTTTACTGTGTTTACACTGAAACCCGGATTCAGTTACACACAGCAATGTCAGAAATGTTGTTATATCCCAGGTCCCCTGACTGTTGGTTAAAAACACACTCCGAACTGAACCGAGGTCAGTGTGTATGAAGCACTCAGACATTTCCCCGCTCCTGAAAGTACAGGCATTAGCTTCAGGAGGCGCGTTTTGCTTGGACCCCCATTATTGCTGCATCTGATACAATTTGTTGACGGTTGCCGAGGAATTTCACACAACAAAACGAGAAAGTAGCTGCAAGATCAGTGCACACAAATGGGTATAAATTCAAATAACAGGCAGAGTTTCTATGTGATTATTAGGAAGATATACAAGACTTCGTAATTATTTACATTGATAAATATGAAGAGAACGCAGATCTGATATTGCTAATATTATACTATTATTATTTTGACAACATGTCACTAAACCCTGAAAACCAACAGACCTTGGGACACTTTGCGGAACGGTTCGTATTCACTAGTAATATTCTGATTAAATTTAAAGGGTTCCTGATTTGTCTTTTCGCTTTTCTTGATCCTCAGCTGTTCCTTTAAAACTTTATCTGCACGTCCACGGAGGACCGACTGCAACAGTTCGGAAATTTCACTTCATCCCAAACTCCCATTATGTTTACTGGTCTGTGTAAATACCAGCATAACCAGAATAACGAGCGACCCAAAGCACCAGCGCCAGTCTGGTCCAAACACACTCGACAGAACTCTGCGCCTTCTAGACAGATCACACGTAGCATCTCTTCCGGATCTTCTCCTTTCAGCAAAGTAATTTATTCTTCTTGTCGGACCTTAACTTCCCAACTTTTACTTGTTTTCCCCCTTGAACCATCTGCTTTGTACAATGTGTGAACAATTAATGAAGAAAGACCAACAGAAGCGGTCCAAAATTAATTGGCGAGAATGGTGTTACACTGAAGTATGGCGCTGTTCCACTGGTACGAGGAACCGCACCACGCCGCAAACCAAAGTTTTTCTCAAATAAAGCGAGTCTTACCCAACTGAACCCGGCAGGACAGAGAACCGGCCGCATTGCAACATCGAAAGAGGCCGTCGTTTATTAGTGCCCTCACAAGAACAACAACAGAGACTGAACCAGCAGGTGGGCGTGATGGAGCTCCAGCTGGACCGTCTGTCTGGGCTGGAGATAAACTTCACTCTTCGTTTCCTACAACTCCAACAGATTCATCTTTAACTCTGAGAGAGATGCGAAGAAGATCCAGGACTCACTAACAGGTTCTCTGGGTTTGGTTCTCCTCACACGGATAAAGAACGCAGAGAGAACCTTCAACACTCAAACAGGACTAGAGATAATGAAAGAGCTCGATAACAGAACCGTTCCTGTGAAACTGCCTTTACATTAGAAGAGTGTTTGGACTGCGTCTCAGTATTTCCACACGTGGTACATTAGTGCCCAGGGAAAGCGAGTTGATTGCATACAGTTACATGCAGGGGTGTGTTAGTCATCCTGCCATGGTTAGGATGGAATTCTCCACTCTCTTCCTGAACATGTGGGCTGTTTACACTGAAACCCAGAGACAGCCATGTGTCAGTCACACATGGAAACATTTCGTGCAATTAAGCCTCTCAATCATTTGATTAACAGCTCCAGGCAGCATATTTCCCCACAGCTGTTAAAACTCCGTCAACTGATGAGGGAATCTGAACATGTTACATTTAGGGAGAAAAAAAAACACCGTTATAAGTGGAATTAAAAAAGCATCGCCCAGAAATCCAGCGCCAACACCGATAACGCCAAAGGACGCACCTCACGGTGGAATTCACTAGATTAGTGGTGTCCCGAAACTTCTGGCCACATAGTGCGCTGTGATATATGTAAATAAAGCGGCGTTAGCTGATCGATTGGAAATGCGCAGTCACTGTCTTGACTAACGAGGCATGGCGTGGAGGAGAGGGACTCCTGGTCTGGCAGGCGTGCGGCGGAATCGTAAATCACTTCATAAACCAATTAGGCAGAAGTGGACGAGTAAGCGAGGAAGAAAGCAACAAAGCGTGGATCAGTTAATAGAGAGCTAGAGGCTGGGAATGCAGAAGCAATAGATGTTGTGGTGGGGGGGCCCTGGAGAGAGACAAACCCCCCCTCCCCCAACATCCTCCCCCCAACCCCCGCTCCCCTCCTGCATTCGGACAGTAATTACTCCAAACGAAGCGCGGCGTTTAAACGCGCCTCTTATTTACAGTGCAATTACTGGAGAGGCTTGGAGCCGCACGCGGCGCTCCGGAGCATCGATCCCGCCCGCGACCCCGTGATGAGGCTGGGACTGCGCGGATGAAAGGCGTCCTCCAGACGAAGCGCTGGGAGCTCCGGAGTAATGGAACCTGCAGCCTGCTGATCAAGCCCCCAGCAGCCATCTGCTGAATACCAGATGAAGTCAAATCTACACAGTTGGAGATACCCCAGGGGCAGTTAGTTCTGACTTCTGACTTCTGGACTGTTCCTGCAGTTTCTTCTTTAAACTGTGGGGCCAAACGCTTATTTTGTTCTAATAAACAAAGGTAATAATTAAAGAAACATTGCAGCTTTAAAGGTGCTCCAAACATCAAGATATCGCTGAATCTGTCTCTACAGGAACGACGTCCAATCAGACGAAGGCGGTAAAAGTCCCGAAAACGCCGGAAATGGCAAACAGTGCAACATTGTAGATTAATCTGAAACTTAATGAGGGTTAATAGGAAAATATTCAACACCCAAACAGGACTAGAAATAATAAAAGAGCTCGATAACAAAAGCGGTTCTAAGAGGAACACACTCCGCCGGTCAGAAACTCCAGAACCGGACTAGATACACTAGCACACCAGACCCTAATACAACTTCAGTACCGGCACAGTACAGTTTAGAACCTGATACAACTTCAGTACCGGCACAGTACAGTTTAGAACCT
>JBBKCR010000034.1:13637833-13650559 GCA_037577295.1 Ladigesia roloffi | reverse complement strand
ATAATAGAAAAGCAAAAGCATGCATACATTCATATACAACACACACACACACACACACCTCTGTAAATGTGTCAAAGTTGCTCATTAAACTGTTCTACAGTAAACACAGTAAGCTCTACAGAGTGTCCAAGGGTCACTAAGATTAAGATCGATAATGATTAATCAGAAGGAACTACAGCCAAGACATTATTCTGATACAGCGCAGTAAAATAAAGATTTTCAGGAAGTCGTGAAGTGTTTTATCAGAAAAGCTCAAATCTTCAGCTGTGTGTTCTTGCAGCGCAATGATGAGTATGTCCGGGATCTGGAGTGTGTGTGTGTACGGGACTGATGATCAGGTCTCTCTGGATCTGGAGTGTGTGTGTGTGTGTGTGTGTGTGTGATCTGGACAGATGTCCAGGTCCCTCTGGATCTGGAGTGTGTGTGTTCGGACCCTGGAGGGGAGGACGGGGACCCCCATGACGTCCAGCTAATGTTAGCAGGCTAACTCACCTTGGAAGAAGTTTTTCTGGACGTGCGGGGTCGTGCTGAAGCTGCGGCCGTGCAGGACCCCGCACTGGGCAGCCAGAGCTCTGCACGAAGCCCCGCTGAGGCTCCGGAGAACCTGGTTCCACCTCATCCTCCCGGAAAAGTGGAGAAAACAGCCCAGCAGAATCCAGACTCTGAATCCGGACTCAGAGGCACACGTGGTTCTCCCAGCCCCGCCCCTCTCCAGGCAGCAGCCAATCAGGCGCAAGCGATGAAACACACCAGGAGCAGCTATGAGACTGATATTAAAGGGCCCTGCGACAAAAGTATTGGGACACTTCATGCGAACTTTCCAGCAGGAGTGAGTCCCAGAGCACAGAGCAGCTCCATAAAGACGTGGCTGGAGGAGTTCAGTGTGGAAGAACTTGACTGGTCCACACACAATCCTTTCCTCAACCCCATCCAGAACCTTTGGGTTGAGCTGGAACGGAGATTGTGATCCAGAACTTCTCGCACAACATCAGTGTCTGACCTCTTAAATGCTGCATAATGGACACAAATTAACTTTAAATAATCTTGTTCGAATCATTTAAATTCCTATTAAGTAAAAATGATTTCTGCTATTTTTCTTTTATCATTGAAGCATATAAACACTAGCTCCCCATACTGTGAATGGACGTGGACAAAATGTATGCTGAACAGGTGTGTATGTGTGTGTCTGTGCGTGTATTTACACGTATACACAAAATTTGTTTTCATAATATGACAAAGAACAGTGAACTACAATGGAACGTTTTAAATATGAACTGAAAATGTTTTAAAATGTATTATTAATGTACAATGTAACATGACTAAATAGGTAAAAGCTTTCCCTGAGTTTAAAGAGTATTTTACAGTAATACGGAACTTTATTTTAATTAACCACTGATAGTTACTTGCTTGTATTTAATGAGCGATGCCCTTGTGATGAGGTTGTGGGTTCAAATCCCAGGAAACCACTGAGGTGCCCTTGAGCACGTCCCCACGCACTGCTCCCCAGCGCCCCCTGCGGGTGGCAGCCCTCTACTTCATTGGTGAATGGATTAAATTCAGAGTAATGTCACACTGTGCACGTGACTGGAAGGAACTGTAGTGGATGATGTTTCCTCAGGCGCCTGTAGGGGGCATCAGCTTCAGCTGAAACTATTATTCTGTGTAGTGTCTTCTAGGGCTGGGCGATTTGGCCTAAAATCAAAATCTCGATTAATTGAACTTTTTAACTTGATTACGATTAATGAACGATTAATTTATGTACTTTTTTATTTCTTTATTTTGCCTTCATAGTGCTCTGACCTGTTTCATACAGTAAACATTCTCACACATTACAAGTGAGAGATTTTGGAATGAAGGGGCATTACTTGATTTTGAAATAATTGAAGGAATCACATCTACTATCTACGATTTACTGAACATCAATGTTGAACAGCTGAAATTAAAGCCTAAAAGGAACAGTCACTTTGTTCTTATAAAAAAAGTTAAAAATAAATAACTTGCAATGTTATTTATTTTCAATGTTTTTCTCATTAAAAATAGCGACTCCACATGCGGTCGTGTGTTTTTAAAGGGAAAGTGATTGAAATTATCGACCTGGAATATTTAGATTATCGGTTCTATATGTCGATTACGATTACTTTTTCGATTAATTGCCCAGCCCTAGTGTCTCCTACCATCTCTTTATTTTCAGTGGCAGCAGAATCACACCAGAGAGAAACAAACACCGGCCGTTCACCCCCACTCTGTTTATTATCCCGTTTGCAGACAAATTAAGTCACTTGGCCATTGATGCCGGAAATCACAGACTGACAGTTTCTTGGACGTTCGGACACCTCACCTGACTCCAGACGAGACGTCACATTCGAAAATCAAATTTTTTTAAAAAAGAAAAAAAAAGAAAGACAACAAAAAAATCTCTTCCTGCAATCACAACTTAAGTATAAAAAGTATCCACACTGGTCTTCAGATCAAACGGGAAGGCGTTCAGTGCTGTATTTGTTTTATACGAAGGCGCGTCTCGGTTTTATGTTCGCGAGAGCCCTCGGTTATCAAGGTCCTTCACCTGGTGGATAAAACACAAGCGATTTATGAACTGAAAACCAGAAGAACACGATCAGACCATGTATATCAATATATTTACGCTGACCTTGTATATCCTAACCAGCCAGTGCTCTGTTGTGTAGGCCTCCTCCAGCACATCCAGCTCGAAGTCCTTGTTGCCGATCTCAGCGTTCCGGACCCGGTCGTACCCTGGGGGGCGCTCTGCAAAGAACTCATATGTTAACGCTCAGGAGCAGTTTGAATCTTCATCCTCCAAACGCCTGTCACCAGAGATCGACCGATATATCGATATTTCTCCCGATATTTAAGCATTTTACCATAATCGGTTATCGGTTTTGTAATTTTGGGTTTGCCGATAAACACCGCCATCTGGTGGGCGTTTTGAGAATTATGATCGCTATTTCAGCACGGCATCTGAGGGGACACTGTGTGCAAAAATAAAGTATACTTACTTGTTTTCCATTATCTAGTAAACTTTATTAAACATAACAGCTATTAATGCACACAGATGTGTTACATAAATGACTGATATGTAGTTTATGCACCATTTTATTAACAGTTAATATGTTGTAATAATTGTGTCAAAAACAGAAGTATAATAGTAAATGAATATCAGTTCTGTATATCGGTTATCGGGCAGATAAACATGCAAATAACTGGTATGGGAATTGGTAATAAAAAAAATCAATATCTGTCGATCACTACCCGTCACAAATGGTGATGGTTTTACAGGTCTGAACCCCCCTGCTCACCGTACTGGTCTCCGATTTCAGGAAACAAATTATCTGAAATTTCTACCAATTGGCTCAAAATAAAACATATAGGCACTATAACTGTTGCACAGGCTACATTTAGTTTTAGCCTCCATATGTTAACTACACAGTAATTGTGCAATAAGGTGTATCGAAGTTTGGAGTAGGAGTAGTGGGAGTAGTGGCCAGTGAACACAGTAATACAAATAAAAATAAGAACAATAGTGTGCTAATCCCACAGCAGCCAAAGCTTGAGCAAGCGCACTAACTAGAAACGAAAAAGCAAAATAATACGAGTTTAAATTCTCCTTATGTCTATTCAGCGAAGCGCTCATGGCTGCAGGTCCAGGGGGGTTTCCAGTACTGTCCCAGCACAACACACAAACCTTCTGGTGGGAATTAAATTAAAATCCACCAAATAAACCGGCTGGTCGGAGTCTCGGCCGGGGTGGAGATACTCACTGGCCTCCGTGTAGACCTGGCCGAAGCGGTAGTAGCACATCTTGTACATCAGGCAGTTGAGCAGGACGGGAGAACCCTCCCGGTCCACGCGGAACTCTCCGGTGGGGGTGTAGTAGTCGTGCTCCTTGATGTGTTTCCCGGTGTCGGTGCTGCCGCCGATACGCACCATCCACAGGAACTTGTTTATGTCTGTAAAATACACAAGATTCATCAATAACTGCACACTTGGGTACCTACGACCTAAACTGAACATATTATACATCATTCATAAACGTAATTAATGAATAATAAGCCTGGGGTTTAAGGTGAACTACTTTATTTTCCCTGAGATTATTACTGAACACAATATAAAAAATGTTAAAGCTACCTATATTTAATTTCATTCTTTAAATCTGAAGCTTTACTTACAGTAAAGAAGAGCATCTCACTCAAAGACCTCAGTAAGGAGGATAGGGTATTTACTAGAGGTCGACCGATATTGAATTTTACCGATACCGATAGCTAGGTTGGTCAGTACTTGCCGATAACCGATTAATTAACCGATAGTTTTTTTTAATAGATATTGGATAAAAAAAAAACTAAATAAAAACAACATTCCATGTAAAATAGTACTGAACTTTATTACAAAAACAAACAAAAAACAGTACTGAATCATGAAAATGTGCTATATGAAATAAATATGGATATATGAATAAATATTGAGGTAAATTAAAGACATGCTTTCAAACTGAAACAAAAACAGCTCCGACGCAACCAAGAAAAAATATCGGTATGGATATTTGCCGATAACTGATCCGGGAATCAACTATCGGTGCCAATTAATCGGCAAAACCAATACATCGGTCGACCTCTAGTTTTTACAACACTGCATTAACTTTTTCCCTTCAGTATCTGATTCCAGATCTGTGCCGATATAAACCCCAGGGCTCAGTAAAGAGAGAAGTATCTGTTTTGGTACTTTGTTTACTATCAATTCTACATTTATTTACATTTGCACCGCAGGAACGTACCGTCCGATGAATATCCAGTGAGTCCTCCGAAGATCACCAGGACGTAACTGACATCCAGCTCCCGCATGATCTCATAGGCTCTTTCCTCTGTGGAGGCCATCGCCTACAAAACAGCACTGAAGGGTAAACTAAACACCAAAGGGAATATAAATGTCGCAGTTATATACAATAAACTCTAAATTATAAGATACAGATTAAAGGTACTTTAAATATTTGCATGTAAGTAGTATTTACACGCAAATATAAAAATCCTGGTGTACAATTCTCATTATAATTTTATTTTTGGGAGACTTTACATACCGTTTAGACCAGAACATCATTAAAGGAGTAATTACATGCAAACGTAAATATCATGTAAACGCATCAAGGGGAAATGTAATTATATACAAGAAACTAAAAAAAGAGATAAGATAAAGAAAAGTAATTTTTATATTTGCATGCAAGTGGTATTTACACACAAATGTAAAAATCCTGGAGCACTATTCTCATAATAAAATGATTTTCGGGAGAGTTTCACACACCGTGCCTAAATATTTAGGCTATAATATTATTAAAGGAGTATTTACACAGAAATGTAAAAACATTCCGGAGAGTTTTGCTCACCTGACCCACACGTGAGATGTGTGTGTTGTTCCAGGTGTTGTTGTCCACCAGGATTGTCCGATTAGCCATCGCGGTTATCTGATAGCCATAATCCCACCAGGACATAACTTTAGCATCCTGCAAGACAAACAAACAAACAAACAAACAAACAAACAAATAAACAAATAAACAAACATTCAGACAGAGACCAACCCGGTCCATCTATATGATGATGTCCAACACTAGTTCAAGTTAATTTATAAACACATTATCACACAGAAGGTAATTCAATATGCTTTACAGCGGTGGAAAGTAGAATAAGAATTTTAGATAAATAATTATATAACTAATATAAATAATAAATAATAAAAAAATTAGACAAGGATAAAACAAGACAATGATAGAGGTATGTGAATTAAAAGAATTACATAAAAGACATTAAATGTGCAGTAATAGTGTAAATATTAAAAAGAAGACAGAGGGAATAGTGCAGTGTTAGCAGTTTTTTAAAGCTCCAGTCGGTGCAGGTCTGATAGTGATGGGCAGTTTGTTTACGTGTATAAAGACTAAACACCGTTCCAGCAGGTCTGGGTTCGGATCTTCTCACCACTAACTGTCCAGAACCTGCAGAACCAAGAGTCCCAGCAGGAATATAAACGTTCATATCAGAGATGTATGTAGAACCCAGACCATTCAGTGACTTGTACACAATAAATAATGATTTAAAGTGTGAACTGGGATCAGTGCAGGGACCGGAGAACAGGACTGATGTTCTCCTCTCTTGGTTCTGGTCAGAACTCTGGCAGCAGCAGTTTGAAGGAGTTGGATCTCGAATGGAGCCATTATTCCATTCACCTGTACTCAGAAGAACTAGGGCTGGGCGATTAATCGAAAAAACGTAATAGAAATCGACAATCAGAACCTATAATCGATCAAAATTACTTTCCTTTAAAAACACACGACCGTGTGGAGTCGCTATTTTTAATAAGAAAAACATTGAAGATGATTTATTTTGTTTCCAAAAGTACAAGTTATTTATTTAGTCTTGGGTAATGTGTGCTTTAATTTCAGTTGTTCAACATTGATGTTCAATAAATAATCATAGATTAGTGCATTTCCTTCAATTATTTTTAGATCGAGTGATGCCCCCTTCATTAAAAAATCTCTTACTTGTAATATGGGAGCATATTTACTGTACAAAATGCATCAGTGAACTATAAAGGCAAAAAAAAGTACAAAAATTAGTCATGCATTAATTGTAACCGAGATAAAATGTTCAACTAATCGAGATTTAGATTTTAGGCCAAATCGTCCAGCCCCAAGAAGAACATCATTCAGCACCTTGACAGGAGAAGTTTCTGTACTGTGATGTTGACGGAAACCTGAATGTTCGTCACCAAAGAATCAATTTGTGTCCTAAAATTACAGATTTGATTAAAAACTACTTTCTCCTGAATCTTGCTTTTAAAGGGGAGATTAGAAATGGGTCTGTAGCCGTTAAGGATTCTTCAGGAGGGGTTTAATAACAGCGGTTTACAACAATGCTGGAAGTGTGGGAACACTGGTTTATTTAAAAAGGTAAAGAAAGTGCAGACACAACTAGGGATCAGGATTTTTGTCACTGATACCAAGTACGTTAAATTAAGTTATCAAGTACGTCCTCGCGCATCGAGTACGTCCCCGCGCATCGAGTACGTTAAATTAAGTTATCGAGTACGTCCCCGAGCATCGAGTACGTTAAATTAAGTTATCGAGTACGTCCCCGCGCATAGAGTACGTTAAATTAAGTTATCGAGTACGTCCTCGCGCATCGAGTATGTTAAATTAAGTTATCGAGTACGTCCCCGCGCATCGAGTACGTCCCCGCGCATCGAGTACGTTAAATTAAGTTATCGAGTACGTCCCCGCGCATCGAGTACGTTAAATTAAGTTATCGAGTACGTCCTCGCGCATCAAGTACGTCCTCGCGCATCAAGTACGTTAAATTAAGTTATCGAGTACGTCCCCAGCGGCTGAGTTCAACGAGAACCGGTCGAGTCATAAAATGTGATGCCTATCTTCGGCCGATAAATACCTCAGGCGTGTTGTGTCTCAGCCAGTAGTACGCCTCTCTGAAGTCGTCGAAGATGATGCGGCTGCCGTCCCCCCCGCGGGCCGACAGCACGATGGAGGGCGAGGAGTAGGCCTCGCTGGTGACCCAGGTGGAGTGGAAGGTGTAGGTGATGAGGAAGAAGGCCATGACCAGGATCATCCCACTCGCAACCTGCAGCAGGGGGGCAGGAGGGGGCAGCACCAATCAGGAATAAATTAACGTTACCCTTCAACAGGGGGGTGCAACCCTGTCTCACTTCTACATTCATAAACGTACAGAGACTCTGTATCTCTATACTCAGTTCATCTTTATTCCTTGTTTTCATTTTTATTTTTCTATCATCTTTATTATCTCCCACCCCATGGTGTGCAATCTGTGCAACAAAAAAAAAAGTGCAATCTTGTCTGGTACATCTACATTCATATATGTATAGAGAATTTATATACATCTCTATATTATTTATCTTTCATTGTTTTAATAATTTATATTTTTATTTATTATCTTTATCCTATTCTACAGTTACACTTATTTTTTTTGCTCTTAATTTTATACTGTTTATATTTCTCTTATCTCTTCTCTCATCTCACATCAAAGCCTAAAATTCCACCTCTCTACTGAGAATTCCGTTCCCTTTTTCAGAATCAGAATCAGAATGTCTGGCAGCTGAAAGGATCTGCACCTCGTTCTTGATGGGATATGTGGAGTCCTGCTGCTTCTTGGTCTTTTTGTCCGGTCGGCTGACGTCCAGGTTCTTCATGTAGGTAGTGAGCACCTGAGAAACCCCGATTCCCGACAGGATGCACATGACTGGAGCCAAAACCAGCATCAGACGCACCTGGAGGGGGGAGAAAACACCGAATTTGACTTAATAAGGAACAGGTGATTCTTCAGACAAGGTACTGAATTTATATTACACACGCTGGTAGCTTAACGAGAGGTTTGGAAATGATTGAGTTAACACACGGGAACGTTATAAAAATGTACGAATACTTTTCAACTACAAAGTAAATAACGGTTTAATGCCTGGATAAATAACTTTCAGGTCTTGGCACAGTGTTATAGGGGTCAGTTCCCCAGACTAGCCTTATTATGGACAATATGCAAAAAATAAAAAAAAGCAGTCCAGACTGGGACTGGGCTTAATGTTGTGTCATCTTCACTGGAAGTTCAACCAGATCTCAAACCTCGTATGTGATCGTAACTGGCGGCTACTGCTGCTGAGTTCCGGAGAACAGGGCTGTCACTCAAAATCCTGCTGGCCAATTAGACGAAGTCCCGCCCACACGAGATTTATGGCAGAACTGAAATTGAATCCTCACGCAGCGAAAACGAGCCACTGAACAGCCATCAGCCAAACTGAACAACCAGCAGCCAAACTGAAGGTCTCACAGGAGAGAATGAAGTCTGAATTAATTTTGTTTGATATTAGTAGAATTCTGAATAAATTGTTTGATATTAGAAGAATTCTGTTTGATGTTAGAAGAATTCTGTTTGCTGTTAGAAGAATTCTGTTTGATGTTAGAAGAATTCTGTTTGATATTAGGAGAATTCTGTTTGATATTAGGAAAGTTTTGTTTGGCACAAATCTGATTCCACAGTTCAGTTCCAATAGAACCTGCCTGGGCCTGATTTGGTACGAAACTCACCATTACAGCAGAGAAGTACATGCTGGTGACGCCGTACATAATGATGAAAATCCTGGCGTCAGACAAGTTGTTGAAACAGTAGTACAGGCCCACTACAGGAAAAAAGGAAATTATTACAGACCCATCGCTCATACCGTGTTTAAGGAGCTGTAAACTTTAACAACAGGCCGGTTCCTCACCAGGGAACATGAAGACCAGCAGCTGCAGGTCAAAATAATAGGAGGACCACGTGGTGGGCTGGTGCTCGGAGACGGAGGCGATGATGGGGATGTTGTTCTTGGCGTAGGACGGATCTAGCAGGGAGTAAAACCGGCCGGTCCATGGAGAGATTTTACCTGTATTGGAACCAGACACACTCATCAGTCTTCTGGACAGACAAACAAACAAACAAAAACACCAAGGCTTGGCAGCTCAGAATGCTTTAGATAGATATACAGGTATACAGGTATACAGGTATATAGATATACAGGTATACAGGTATACAGATATACAGGTATACAGGTATATAGATATACAGGTATACAGGTATAAAGGTATACAGGTATACAGGTATATAGATATATAGATATACAGATATACAGGTATACATGTATATAAGATCTAGACAGCCAGACACACAGAGACAAGTTGCTTAATAATAATTATTACTACACTACCAGTCACTGTAATGACCAACACTCCTCCCTCATTGTTTTTTTTTTATTATTCTCTACTTTTGTAGATTAAAATAGAAAAAATATGTTCTACAATGTGGTGATGATGGACTGTTTGTTTACTTAGTTAAGTGGTTCTAGCCATAATGTGTAGTAGAACTGTTGTGGAACCGGATCACTTCTGCGTACCGACCCGACCGTCACACCTGAAGATCCGAACACAGTAAGGAGGAAGAAACTCCACTAATGAGCTCCTGATGAAGAAACTCCTGCTAATTAAACGCTGTTAGTTACACTGACCATATTACAGAATGTTCACTTTCACCGGTTCAATATTTATCTACAATTATAACAAAATAAATCCTTGAATGAGAAAGTGTGTCCAAACTTTTGACTGCTAGTGTGTGTGATACATTAATTGAACTATTTAGCTTTTTAAAGCCACGTCTCCATTGAAGTAAAACTGAGTACACACTGCCTACAGGAAGCTGCTCCAACAGGCCAAACCCTTCCAGCCCTACCAGCCCTTAAACAAACGCGGTTTTATTTGAGATAAGAGCGTCTGCGCGGCCGTGTGTGAACTCGGGGTGTGTCTCCGTACCCGTCACCATGAGCACCGCCCCCACCGACAGCAGGGCGAAGCCGACCAGCGAGATCACGCTCCTGAAGAGAATCTCGAACTGCTGGGCGTTCAGCTTGCTGCGCAGGTAGTCCACGAAGGCGTGGATCTGGCACAGGCCGAACACGCCGAACGCCGCCATGTGCTCCGACGACTGCACGGGCTGCCAGACACAGACAGGAGATACAGAACATCATCAGTCTATCATAGTAACATAAAAGGGGGCGGGGCTTCATATTTAGCTCCAGACAGTGTTGGGGCTCAGTCACGTCTCCCAGTTTAAAAGTAGATCCAGCATACAGAACCTCATACTCCAGTACTGGCCTCCTGCGTTCTGAGTGGACACTAATCTCACTTCTTTCTATCGGTTCTTTATCTTTCTGCCCATCCCGAGGCGTCTGAGATCGTGCCAACTAAGGCCGACCCTGCGAGGTCCTTCAGGCACCCAGAGAAGGACCAGCTCCAGCTAGCCTTCATGAGGGTCTTTCTTTCCGTCTCTCCTTTCCGTCTCTCCTTTCCGTCTCTCCTTTCCGTCTCTCCTTTCCGTCTCTCCTTTCCGTCTCTCCTTTCCGTCTACCCTTCTCTTTCTGCCTTTCCTTTTCTCTCCCGACCTGAGGAGGACGGGTTCCCCTTTTGAGTCTCGGTTCCTCCCGAGGTTTCTTCCTCCATCTGAGGGAGGTTTTCTCGCCTCTGTCGCCTTCGGCTTCCTAACTAGGGGCTCGGACCTGGACTCTGTAAAGCTGCTCTGTTGTAAAAAGCGCTATAGAAATAAAATGGAATTGAATTGCAACATTTCGTCATGTGCAAAACCTCCAGTATAATAGTTTCATTAGTGCTAAACTAAGGTTCCCACTCACATTACTGCTATACTGTAATCACTGTATTTACTCTATTTACTCTGTTTATCAAACCTGTGAACTCGTCTACATCACGTCCTTATTCTCGGTCTATTTCCTGACTGTCTGCTGTAACCTGCACTCTGCTGAATGTTGTTTGTTGCGCCGTGGTCCATGCAGAAACCTCTCATCTCACTTTGTACATGCACAAACCCGCAGTTGACAAACAAACCTTGAACCCCGGACCTTAAAAATACCATCGGATTTTAACTTCCAAGTCTTCTGACAACAGTAAAGGAGTTTTTAGCTCGGCAACATTCCTACGGTCCACAAACAGACAGCAGTCAAACAGATATGACTGTGGGAAGTGAGGAGACTATTAGCAGATTAATTGGAGTTAAAAGATAATAATGATGCTGTACGAAGGGCCCTAACCCTTTAAATAAGACCCACTAAACTCCTCATACCTGTAATCGGCTGGTGGAAGTGTTTTCCTACCTGGAATCCCACGAAGGAGATCTGCATGGACAGGATGGTGCCCAGACAGTACACGGTGCAGTACGCCACGTAGATGCGGTGGGAGAACCGGCCCGTCAGCATCAGGACCAGCACGTGCAGGGGGATCAGGTTGATGAGGAACACGTATCCCCCCCAGGACGACACCTGTCAGGCGGAAAACACCCACAGTCTGTATCAAGATCAACCCGAACTCATGAGAACAGACGCGCACTTCTCTGGGTTCGGAGCCCAAACCCACCATGTAAAAGTAGGCCAGGGCGCACATGGAGGACCAGTATATAGAACCCGTCTTCACCGCCTTGATCCACATGTAGTACGTCAGCAGCATGCAGAAAATGGCAATTCCTTCATGAAAAGGAGAGAATATTCAGGATTTTATACCAAAAAAATTTAAAAAAATGTTTTATCATCACTGTCCACATATGTCCAAAACGGATATTTTTCAGGAAACAAACAAACAAAAAAAAGTGTGTATTCAACATTGGTATAAAGATTTTCAACACTTTTCTTTGGTTAATAATTTTAAAAAATGTACAGACCAACAGGGAGAGTAAGGGTGTGCAAAGCGGCCTCTATTTGTATCTGTATTTGAACTCGAGTAAAATTCATAATGCAGCGCACAAACGAGTGGAAGTGGGTTTCTGAATAATTTTTTTTTTACGTATTTGTCCAAATATTCGTAAAAAACGAATACCTTTACGAATACCATATTTGGGTTCGGCTCCACCCCTAACAGAGACCCCAAACGTTTTTCAAACTAATGTATCACAACAAAGACAAAATAAACACAGTCTGTGATTCGGCGATGTTCTGGTTTACCTTCATTATCGTAGGAGCCGGCGACAGAGCGGGAGATGTATCCGGGGACAACCGCAATCATGGCAGCGGCGAGGAGTCCGGCGCCGGCATCCTGCAGGACACACACAGACACACACAGACACACACAGACACACACAGACACACACAGACACACACAGACACACACAGACACAC
>JBBKCR010000034.1:13614449-13625174 GCA_037577295.1 Ladigesia roloffi | reverse complement strand
CCTGGAGAGGTTTGGGAAGAGAGATTTCTGAGCGTTCCTGGAGAGGTTTGGGAAGAGAGATTTCTGAGCGTTCCTGGAGAGGTTTGGGAAGAGAGATTTCTGAGCGTTCCTGGCGAGGTTTGGGAAGAGAGATTTCTGAGCGTTCCTGGAGAGGTTTGGGAAGAGAGATTTCTGACCTGGTTCCTTCACTAACTTGCGTTTTCTTATGCGATCACATGATAAACGAATGCTGCTGTAGACACATAACTGATCAGAGGGGACGGACGATCGCAGGTCAGAAAGGTCAGATTTGTGCTTAAAAAATGAAATCAGGCAATTAATTAATAGGATTTTGGGTGTAATTTGAATAATAGAAACTGATGGAAATGTGCTTGTGTGCAGAGTTCGAGTCTCAGTTTTAACTCTAATGAGATCAATACTGTGAGGAGGGTGAAAGATCTTACACCTGGAACACTGTGGTCAAAATATCTTCACTGTCCAACACACTCATAACCCCCTCTTCAGGACCCCCCCTCAACACCCCCCCCTTCAGGACCCCCCTCAACACCCCTCTCTTTATGAACCCCCCCCTCCCTCTTTAAGACCCCCCTCTTCATTGATCATCCACCAATAAAATCCAGCACCTGATTTTCATATCTCCACCTCCCCCTGCCTCTACATTTCTAATTAATATTCAGTCCTATCTGCCCACTAATAATTAATAACCGGATTCAAACGTATTCTGGACCGGTTTCTCTGGTCTGGTTGCATAAATTAATTTTCGGGTTGTTTTGACACATTTGATGTGTAATAGTGTTGCTTTCAGGGACGCGTGAACAGGAAGACGCTCTGGCGTCTCCAGCTCGGCCTGCTGGGGGATTTCTAGTTCAGGGGGTTCAAACTGGATCTTCAACCTTCACTCTCTTCAAAACCAGCGATTTCTACACAGAATCAAGTAATGTACCCAGAGTGACGTACCCAGAGTGACGTACCCAGAGTGACGTACCCAGAGTGATGTACCCAGAGTGATGTACCCAGAGTGATGTAAACAATGTAAATCGCCATCAATCCATCAAGGCCACATCACACTCTTGCACAAGTTTGTTCAGAATGGCACTGAATGCCGTAATTTTAATGCTAACTGTCTTTTGCACATGTAAGACAAGATGAATATTATTATATTATTTCAGCAGCAAAGTGGTTAATCAAAAGAAAAAAATAGAAGCATCATAACTGATATTATAAAATCTGTACAGTATAGCAATATTATATAACAAACTGTATATTACATAATATACTATATACAAAAACTAAATATCCAATAACTTTAGCACTACTCTGTACAGTCTCACTTCTTTTACTTCTTAGTACAGTATCACATCTTACACACCTGAGAGAATTATACTTAAAATCTATTTAGATTACTTGTATATGCTTTTAAAAGCTAATTTTAGATTGCACAAAATAAAGCCAATACAAAATAAAGAATACACAATTAATAAATAGTGATTTTTTACACAGTACAGTATGTGTATTTCTTCTATAAAATTTCATACACTTTGCCAGAACTGCCACTTTGCACAAGCTGCACCAGGGGGCAAACGCTCCCCACCAAAAAACTACACTTCCCATACTGCTTTGCGCTTGAAATCCTGCAGGAGAGCAGAGGTCCTCCACTCCAGCCCTGCAGACAAAGAAAGAGAAGAGGAGAGAAGGAGACGAGACACAAAGCTCCGTCATTCCTGAGAGTATAAACAATTAATCACTCCTCCAACGGTCTGCTGGGTTGCCAAATATAAGGGGAGTTTAGACTCACCCGAATATTCGCCATGTGCTTCAGGCGTCTCTGTAGAGAGCAGTGAAACGTCTGAATAATATTTGGGAGCTTTGGCCAAGCTTGTGGAAAGTCGTGCGTGTGAGCGTGATTTTACACCTTTAAAATACCTGATATGATTTTAAAAAAGGCGCAATACGGCTGCAGCTGCGATAACCCCGTATCTGCAGGTGTTTTTCACGGTTAAGCCAAACTACCGATTCGTCTTCCACTGAAACGTCGAGCAACATAATTATTATGTGTTAAGCAAACTCAGTATTTCGCAACATGAAAGCAAGCTACAGGATTTAAGCAAACTGCATATTACCCAACATTTAATCAAGCTCGACCTGCTCTAATCTCTTCCGTCAGCACTTGCCTGGAAATTAAGCAAGAGACAAATAAAAAAAGAAATCTAATACTGACGGTATAAATAAAACGAACCTTCCACGTTTTCGCCAATTTTGCATTTTTCCTTGCACGTTTAGTCTCTGTAAAAATCAAATAAAAATAAAACGTGAATCTGGCAACCCTGCGGGCTGTGTGGTTCAGAAAGGGGATTAGCTAAAAAGCAAAATAAAAGTCCCTAAGCTAAACACGGGCCATTTTTAAAACGACACGCAAATCCACCCACATACAAATTGGACGACCGTGTTTATTTACACCATGTTATATAATATAAATTACTTATACCTTTGATAGAACATGAAACAAAGTCAGAACTAAGCTGTTGTTTTTCAGCAGTGTTCCTCTCCTGATGTAATGGAGTTCTGGGGTTTGGCGTGAGGGTTCGGTTCTCCGTGTAGATCAGGGATTCGCCTCCTGTGGTGTGTGTATTTTCCTGCTCAAAAACAAATTCTCCCCCTAAAGTACGAGATCTTTAGTTGAATATGTGCAGGAAAGCAGCAAACACTGGATTACACCGAGCTGAACGGAGATTCCTTCATGTCGTGTTGATGCTGGTCCTGAACTAATACCCACATTGACCGAGATTCTAAAGTAAAACCACGTTTTAGTCTGTAATTTGTGTTGGGAAGTGCAGGTGCTGGACTGGACAATCCTTGGATTAGTGTTGGTCCTAAACTCAACATGGGGGGTGGGGGGTAATGCCTTGATAATGTTTGAAGTGGTTGCACAAACACACAAACACCCCACAGCGCTAACATTCACCACAGCGAGGCAACAGGCATCCAGGAACACAAGGGTACCGCAGTGGTTCCACTGGCAGTCCTGGGATTCAAAATCAAAATGAACTTTATTGTCATCTCGACCATAGGACCGTACAGAGAGCCTAAATGGTGAAGCTCGGGTGTTCACACACACACATGCACAAGAATCAAGATCCAAAGAGATTTGCAATTTCTCAGTCTCTTTTCCATTCCCCTAATTAGAACTAGAAATTTCTAATCTACACACACACACACACACACAGTGGACATAAGATGTCATGCAACATATAGAATCCGTGCAAATAAAGAAATATAAAAAGGTCCTGAGTCTGTGGACACGTTTACAAAATATATAACGAAGTAAAATGAGTGATGTCGTAGGTCAGGGGTGACCAGCATGGTGCCCGCGTGGACCCCATGAGTCGCCCGCGGGCCGGTCTAGAATCTACCACAACTCTCCAGTGAGCGTGTAACATGTAATTTTATCCTGCTGCTGTTCTTCTTTAATCACATTTTCATTTATATCTGTTTAAAAATAACAATATCTAAAAACAGCATTAAAACATGTTTATAAATGAAGTTCAGGTAAACTCCGCACTATGAGACTGGGAGCCCTCAGTCTGGCTCAGAACCCGCCATGTAGTTCTCAGGTTCAGAAAGGTCGTGACCCCTGTCGCAGATATTTGTGCAAACAAACAACCCTAACCCCCCCGACCTCCTGACTGCGGGGTTCGATACTCACCGCCGGCTGCAGGCACCACTGGTTCAGTCACAGTGAAGAGCTCAGGAGGAGCCAGGTATCTCAGATAAAGCTCTGGAGGAGCCAGGTATCTCAGATAAAGCTCTGAAGGAGCTAGGTATCTCAGATAGAGCTCAGGAGGAGCCAGGTCGCTCAGATAGTGCTCAGGAGGAGCCAGGTCGCTCAGATAGGGCTCTGGAGGAGCCAGGTATCTCAGATAGGGCTCTGGAGGAGCCAGGTATCTCAGATAGGGCTCTGGAGGAGCCAGGTCGCTCAGATAGAGCTCTGGAGGAGCCAGGTTGCTCAGATAGAGCTCTGGAGGAGCCAGGTATCTCAGATAGAGCTCTGGAGGAGCCAGGTATCTCAGATAGAGCTCTGGAGGGGCCAGGTATCTCAGATAGAGCTCTGGAGGAGCCATGTCGCTCAGATAGATCTCAGGTTTGGTCTCGTGTGGTGGAAGACAGCGATGACTGAGGGAGACGATCGCTGGTCAGAACAGGACAGAGACTCTGAGGTTTCTGACTGGACGGTTATTCGGGACAGTAGTTTTTCACAGCTGTGTTACAGTAGACAGATATTATACCAAGCAGTTCTAGCTTTACAATATTGCACTTTAACGTTCATTTGCACACTGTAATTCTAGGTTCTAGGTTTATATTATATATATTTATATGTGTGTGTGTGTGTGTGCACTGTGGAACCTGAGCTATTTCATCTCTCTGTATATGTTTGAGTTCAGTTGGATTTTGAATCCCAGGACCCCCAGTGGCACCACTGAGTTCCCCTTGAGGAAGGTCCTCACTCTCCGGGTTTACACTCAGAGGAGGAACCTCACACTGTGTGAGTCGTGTTGTGTCCGTGTGTGAGTAATGGCGAGTGTGTTTAGAAAAGCCCTAAAACCTAAGACCTGTAAAAATAAAATAAACTTTGATTTTCAGATGGCGGATGAGACCGGTAGAGCCGCCCTGAGGATTTTAGTCTTAATTAAACATCATCTTCTGCAGCCACATATTTTAAAATTTGGCGAAATAAGACGGAGCTCTAAAACCTCCAAGCGCTTTCCGCTGTTCTGCATGATTCAGAGTTTGGGATGTAAAGATTAAACCGGATTTGGTGTAAAAGGTTTGGCTGCAGGGTCCTGATGTCGGCAGCAGAGTTATAACCGTATAATTTACTGTCCAAACCCAGCAGAGAACGGAGTCTTTTATAGATGTTTTTTATATAATTATATATATGAAAGGCTGCTAATGGTAAACGAGTTGTAAGTCTGAACTGAAGTCGTCTTTAGGGACCGCGGCCTTTGTGCCTCTCCAACATAAATGGACTTTAAATTTATGCTTCAGGGCAAAACTTTCTAAGAACTAGCGTGAAACCTCTCGGGCAGCAGACATGTACTACAATTTTATATAATACACTATGTGGACAAAAGTATTGGGACGCCCGAGCATTACACCAACGTGGACTTTAATGGCATTGCATTCAGATCCACAGACTTTAATCTGAATTCGGTTCCTGTTTGCAGCTGTAACTTTCCAAAAGGTTCTGGAGTTTCTGTGAGAATTTGTCTCCATTCATTCTGTAGCCTTTATGAGTTCAGACACTGATGCTGGACGAGAAGTTCTGGATCACAATCTCCGTTCCAGTTCATCAAAAAGGTGCTGGATGGGGTTGAGGTCAGGATTCTGTGTGGACCAGTCAAGTTCTCCCACACTGAACTCCTCCAGCACGTCTTTATGGAGCTGCTCTGTGCACTGGGACACAGTCCTGCTGGAACAGAACCGGTTCAGAACACAAACTGGGTCCACAGACGTGAACCCTGGAGTCCAGAACATCTCGGCCTGCAGTAAGCAGTAAGATTCTCCTTCTCTGGAGGAAAGGAGCTCAAACAATGAAAAACAGGTGTGTCCCAATACTTTTTTCCACATTATGCAATATAACCTTTCAGTTAGGGAGCTAGTAGAGCTCCTGTTTACCTTTTACAACGAACCACATGTCACATAATTTGTTTCACTCTGAATGAATTTTTTAATGCATCGCCTGAATTATACAAAAATTAAAAATAAATAATATTTTTATAATTTTAAAGACCATGTCTAATAAAATGTCCAGTAATAGAGGCTCTAAGTGTCAGAACCATGTTAGCCTGAGGTCTAGCCTAAGCCCTTCATCTCAGTAAGTGGACTAGACCAAAAAGAAATCAAAATTTCGGAGCTAGTGATCACGCCCGACTCTGAAAAACCCGCATAACTGCTCTGTTCTTCCACACCACACACTCTCAGATACAGTCATTAAGATAACACTCAGAAATCAGGTATTAAATGACTGAATAAATGCAAAAAGACATTTAAAAAATAAACATCACATCTGTCTGTTAATCACATTCTTCTAATGCGTCCAGCTGCCACCAATCCCAGTTTAAAAACACAATAGGGGCAAATACTGTAAAATATTATTTGATTTTATATTTATCCAGGTCCCAGCCTCACGTCCTCACTCCTGTGACGGAGCAGCCTGGACTGGATGTTAAAACCCGCTGCAGAATGCAGTATTATATTATAGTGTCTCCCGCTAATGCCTAAAATCCCAATAAAAAAACACATTATGAGCAAATAATAAAATATAATATTAGATTTTGGTTTAACCCCTTAAACACCAGGCTCCCGTTCGCTCTTCTGGGACTGAAGAGGTTCCACCAGGTTTAAACTTTTATATTACAGTAGTTGCCCCGACTGTTATTATACTGGGATTCCTGGCATTAGGGCAAATACGGTTATATAATATTAAATATTGTTCCAGGTTTAACCCCTTCAATCCCCAGCCCCCCTCCCTCACTTCTGGGACTTAAGAGCCTGCACTCTGGGTATTGGAGGGGTTGTACAGTATTTGCCCCTATTTTTATTATATTGGGGTATATAGCAGTGGGGCAAATAATGCAATATATACATTTTGCACTTGGTTTAACCCCTTCAGTCCCCAGGCTCCCATCCTTCACTATTATGACATAAGAGCCTGCGCTCTGGGTACTGAAGGGGTTAAACCAAGTATTATTTAATTATTATAGCAGAATTTGCCCCTACTGTGGTTGTTATATTGGGGTACATACTATTCGGGAGAAAACATTTCAAAATATTTAATTTAGCGCCTGGTTCAACCCCTTTAAACCCCAGACTCCCACTCCGCAAGGGCCTGGTGGTGTCTGGTGTTATTAATAAATCCCGTGACTTTATTGGGTTCCTTAAAGGGTTATTAAAATACCCAAACCCCGACTGTTTAACGTCAGCAGGTGCACAGATGGCGCGCAAAACAACTTTAAAGTTGTAAAATCAAAAGAAGAAACCATCTGTCGGGTCAAACCAAACGGCAGGTCACCGACGGGGCGCCCCCCCCTCACATTACCCCTGCCCTGCCGAAGGGGAAAAACATCAGAGGGTGGAAACGAGTGTCACAACCAATTTTTTATTGGTTTGTTTTAAACCAAACAATACACAGATACATCTATAAACAATGACCGAAAAGAGACTGTACATTTGTACTCGCACAAGAATATTGCTACTGCTGGTATGAGTGCTGTACAGTTCAAGAGATTTTACACTTGATCGTTCGATCGCCCTGAAAAGGGACCGAGAATTAGCGTCTCGAAAGTTGTTTCGTCATTAAAATGAAGGAACCGCTAGTTTCGCCGAAGGACAGTGATATTCCATTTTTAACATCCGGACAATGTACCATTACACACTGCATATAAAGTCAAAAATCCTTTTTTTTTTCTTCCACAGCTGCTATACAAATCTATTGTGGTGCTATCACAGAAGAGACAAAATAAAAATGCAAGAAAGGAAAACTAACGAAAAGAAAACCGAAAAAAAAAAATATAAGGAAAAACAAAAATAAATCAATACACGCAATGCACAGGCCTGAACATGGAGAACTCCAGTACTACGAGAATAGGTTTATTAAGCAGAATGGTTAAAGAAAACTGCATCGGTACAAGAGTTAACATATGGAGCACAGCTTACAAACATCCTACAGGTAATCTTTCTCATTATAAACAATAAAACGATGAGTAATTCACAGCCCCCTCCCCCACACGCACACACACGTTACAGGTTACCGCAAAAAATAAAAATCAATCCCTCATAGAGCCAATGGAATGTTAGTCGTACGGGCAGGCTCAGGTCTATCCATCTGGGAAACGACACGCGACGTTACGGCCTGCCCCGCTCCCTCCCACTCCCAACACAAGAGAAACAGAAACAGAAACAGAAAAGAAAGGGGAAAACAAATCAAATCGTTTTCGATGACGATAACTGTTCTGGAGATGTAAAAGCGCGGGATGCGATGAAATCCCTCAAATGCATTTTTTTTCCTTTCATAAAAAATGTGTCTCTACAATCAAACTACTAAAAAACCTGCCTTTAGAAAATAGTAGATAAAAATATTCCCCTGAATTGTACAAGAAAAGAGGTACAGGGAGCACAGGTGAGAGGCGCCGCCGCTCCGTTATTCCGCCTCGTCCTTCTCCTCCGACTCTTCCGACGCTGGTGCCTGCAGGAGAGGTCGAAGGTCATATCTGGTACGGTACTATATTATTTAAATGCGTTCGGCTTCATGAAAACACTTTCAATTGAAAAATACCTCATCCTCAGGTTTTGCCTCGCCGTTTTCGGCAGGAACCTCCTCCTTCTTCTCCTCCTCCTTGGCCTTCTCAGGCTCCTTAGCTTTCTTAGGTTTGGCGGGTGCTTTCTGCAAAACAAAGGAAATTAATAACATTAATAACAAATTAATAACACGTAACATGTAAATAACATGTTTAGTGACATTACATGCATTCAAACACTTTACACACACCTATGCACATTTGAGATATATATATACATATATGTATATTTATATATATATATACACACATAAATACACTCATATATACATACAAACATATATATATATATATATATAGACACACACATGCATGATTTATTTGTAAAATTTACAGATTCATATGCAATATTCCTTTATATACTGACTTGACAGGACAATATATAAATTATTAAATGCACAAATAACAGTATGATAAATTATTAATGCACCATGTCTTAATACTCAGTGTCTCATAATTATGCAATCAGATAAATAATAAATGACTTAATAATTTCCACATCCTATTCCACAACTATTTTTGTAAAAGCTATTTTCAGACTGCTCACCTTCACTTTTGGCTTGGGCTCCGCCTTAGGAGGCGCAGGTTTCTGAAAATCAAGGATCACAAAACATATTAGAGAATGAAATTATCTCAATAAACCCTTTACCCGTCCTTTTAAAACTGCTTTATACGGTAACACCGGCCTCCTACTCACATTCACCAGTCTCGCCGATCTCCTTTTGGGCTGGAAGACAGAAAGCACAAATTAAATGTTCCGTAATGTTATTTGTGCCAATATAACTTTTAGACCCGGCAGCTAATGTTATGCAATAAAAAAAAGCTTACCTCACTGACATCAGTGTCATTGTTCGCCTACAAAATAAAAGTCACACTGATTAGAAAAACAAACAAAACAGCAACTTCTCAGGCAGTCCAATAAAACGTGCCTATTTAGCCTAAAAAATATAAGTAATGTTGATAAGAAACATAGAACAAATGAACAAAAAAACAACCCTCCAATACTTTTCAGAGAGTAGAGCAAAAAAAAAAAAGTTGTTTGTCTGGTCCCTATTTTGCCTACAAAATAAAAGTGAGGTTGATCAGAAAAAAAAAAAATGCATGAATAAAAAAATAAAATATATTTTAATCAAAATAAAATGTAAATAAAACACAAACGTTTCAAAGAGTAGAGTGAAAAAATAGAAGTTGCTCATCTGGTGCCTGGTGATGTAAAAATCGCCCCCCCCCCCACCCGTCCCCTCCCCCAATAAAAAAAAACTCCGTAATGTTTCTCTTCATGCCTGCCATGGCCTGTTATTGAGTCCCATACAGAGGAGAGCACAGTGCAGCCCGCCCCCTCCACACACACACACACACACACACACACACACTCTTTCACATACACAGTCATCAGATATAAACGAAAATCTGCCCTACGACACGAGGGACTTCTTTTTTGTCCGAAACAAGCACCAAGAGAAAGGAGAGAATATTCCAGAACAGTTGGAAACAGCAGTGGCGCCACAAATCGCCATTGCACGGCCTCACGTTTGCACGACCGTGCACGCATTTGATACAAAACCTGGCAAAACGTGCACATTTTTCATGCAAATTAACGTTAAAATAATCACCTTAACGCGTGCACAACGCAGACTTGCAGCTGCAACCTGGGGAATTTTCGTGCATATATGTAAATAAAAAGCGCTTAAAAACAAATCCTGAATAATTTACGTGTGTATTAAATCATCGCATGTGCATAAAATTTATTTTGGTATTTAAAGCTGCACAAGAGGCTTTACATGCAAAAAAATAAATAAACGAAAAGTAGATCGCCTAGTTCCACCCCCTTTGTCTGGACCCATGCAATCTGGCTACTTCAGGCATTTTTATCCAGTTAGAGGATTCGAGATCGTCGTGATTTTATTTTACATACGTATATTTTGGTGAGTTAAACTCATGCCGAGTGATGAAAGGAGAAAAAAAAATCTGCACGCAAAAAAACAAACACTGGAAGCCTACGACGTAATAAAAACGATCACAGTAAACATAATAGTGAACCAGAAAATGCTCTGCAACTCGACAGCACCCATGTATATGCATATATATGTTTTTAAAAATGGACAAAAGAAGGAAGAAATATTAAAGTATGCTACTTACTTTGCTCCTCTTAGGCATGGCTGCTCTGTGTGAGGGGATCTGTTGTTTTTTTTGTATTAAAGGATAGAAATTAAGCTGCGAGCAGGGAAATAAAATGGAAAGGGGGAAATAGCTTCTTTTCCAAAATAAGATATAAGAAAAAACAGGTTTTCACATACACACTCACACACACTCACACACTCTCACACACTCACACACTCTCACACACTCACACACACTCTCACACACTCAC
>JBBKCR010000034.1:13603854-13614349 GCA_037577295.1 Ladigesia roloffi | reverse complement strand
TGAAATGACGAGTCCTCCTCCTTCTACTGCTGTCCGAGACCGAGTCGAGACCGAGACTTTGAAGGGTCGAGACCGAGTCGAGACCGAGTCTTTGAAGGGTCGAGACCGAGACGAGACCGAGAAAGCAGAAAATGGTCTCGAGACTCGAGTACTACAACACTACTGATTACAGTTAATATATTTCAGCCTTTGTTTTGATGCTCTATTCTGATATAAACCTACAGAGAATGTAGTTGATCTTTCTCAGGTATTTGTTCTGAAGGCAATATGGCCGAGCACTTCACTCAGAATATTAAAACAGAGTTCACTAGTTCTATGAGAGAAGAGATTTAAATGGAAAATATTTCAACTTTCTGTTCGGTGGGGCCGAGGAAAATATTTTATTTCAAATGTTATTTGATATTGTGCATTGTCTGAATGCTATTATTATTATTATTTCATAATTTTCAGCCAGGGTGTTTCCCCATTTTTGGTTTTCGGTTTCGGCCCAAAAAAATCGTCTTGGTGCATCCCTAGTAATAATACACAACATACACTCGATTTGACCTTAAAATGGTCTAAATACCCCAAACTACCCCTTACAAAGGATCAATGGTTTCATTTATAAAGTTTATTTATTGTCTTTTGAATAAAAATGGATCTCAGCATAATTTGTATTTTCCAAGTTTTGAGCCAAATTAGTTGAAGTATTTATTCAAACATTTCACATTCCCACACAACGTGCACTGCAACTTTCTTCCCAGTTTAGTTGGGTCCAGTTACTCACATTCACTAGGACTCTCCCAATGACTTAGAACCAACTAAGTCCCAGTCAAATATGGCGAGGGCATCACTGTGAATCAAACCCCCCGGGATAAGGCTAATGCTGATCTCACCAATCAGGAGTCCCATTTGTGACGTAAATCATCTGAATGAATTTCCTATTGGAGAGAAGTTGATATGAATTGATTCCTGTAGGTTCTAGGGTGTGTGGAACAGAACATCCACGTTAACAACAGACACTTTACTAAAACACACCATTCACGAGAAGACGTGTCTGGATACTCAGTGTGGCTTGCACAGACTTAGATCTAGTTTGGATCTTCCGCTGCTCACCAAAGGTTTAGCCACACATAAAAAAATTGAAAGTTGCCCTGGAGCAATCATGTGACCTCATTGGATTGCTCTGATTGGATATTGACCAATCACAGACCAGAGAAAACTAATCACAGACCAGAGAACACCAATCACAGACCAGAGAAAACCAATCACAGACCAGAGAAAACCAATCACAGACCAGAGAAAACCAATCCCAGACCAGAGAAAACCAATCACAGACCAGAGAAAACTAATCACAGACCAGAGAAAACCAATCACAGACCAGAGAAAACCAATAACAGACCAGAGAAAACCAATCCCAGACCAGAGAAAACCAATCACAGACCAGAGAAAACCAATCACAGACCAGAGCGCGGTGTTAAATCAAGCATGCAGATCCTGATCAGAGAGTGAGGGAGTTACAGCGCCAGATGACTATGTCGCACCACTAATTGATGTTTCCCGCTGGTTTTCTCCAGAGAGTGGCTCGGTGGAGATCCCAGGCGCGAACTGGACGGCGGCCGAGGGCGATCGGGTCGTGTTCCAGTGTCTCGCAGCTGGCTGGTTCCCTGCCCCGCAGATTTCCTGGACCCTGGACGGCGCTCCAGTGGACCAACACTTCTTCAACTCCAGCTCTGTGAACGTGGGGACCCTGTTCAACGCCAACAGCACCTTCTGGTTCACAGCATCTAGAAACATATCGGTGGGATGCCTGGCCTCCATCCCGGCTCTGGCTGTTCCTGCGCAGACCAGCGTATTCCTGCTGGTTGGTAAGATTCTCAACGGGGAGGTGAACCCCACTGGGGGAGGTGAACCCCACAGTGGGAGGTGAACCCCACTGGGGGAGGTGAACCCCACTGGGGGAGGTGAACACCACTGGGGGAGGTGAACCCCGCAGGGGGAGGTGAACCCAGCTGGGGGAGGTGAACCCCGCTGGGGGAGGTGAACCCCACTGGGGGAGCTGAACCCCACTGGTTGAGGTGAATCCCATTGAATTTTAAATCAGACTGGAAGAGAGAGACTTCATGAGCCTGGACAGAGCACACAGGGGTCAGAATGACATTTAATAGACAGTCCTGTCCAGGACATCCCCAGCAGTTTTATAACTCACCAGTCTGTCCCACCTCTCTTCTCAAACTGTCTGGTGGAAAAGTGCAATATTACACACCCTATCAAGTCAAAGTCAGATTTACTGTCAATTTCTCCACACTTGTTAGACATGCAGAGGAACTGAAATGATGTTTCTTGCTGTCCCACATATAAAACACACCTAACATCACCAACATTACCAGCATAACCTAAGGACATATATCAAATACTAAAAACGACACTTAACATTACTAACATTACCAAACAGAAACTAAGGATGTATAGCTAATGCTAAACCAAGACAGGAACACAGGACAGGGATCACAAGACAAACGAGAACATAACAGTGTCTTCAGCAGCCGGTGTACTGTATGTAAGAGTGCAAATATAAGTAAAGTGAAGTGTGCACACTGTAGATACTGTAGATATTAAAGATATTAAAGATATGAATATAATAATTAAGATGTCCTCACACTCACACTCCCGGGTCCCAGTGAGGCAGGAGTCCTCAGATACAGTCGTGTGGGAATATCCTCCCGAACAGCTCAGGAAAGGGTGAACGTATTCGACTTCTGAACCAGATTCTGATTTTCTGTTTCCTCCTGATTGCAGAGAGGGCGGTGCAGCCGGCGCGCCGGGACCAGACGGTCCTGATCGCCGTCACCGTGTCCGTCTGCGCCGCCGTGCTCCTGGTCCTCCTCGTTATCGCCATTGTCTTCTGCTGCAGGAGGAAGAAGGCTAGTGAGTGCCGCACGATGACATTTTAATGAAATGATTGCATAGTCCACACAGATAATCACGTATCCGCTTAATGAAGAGGGCTGGAGTGTGTTAGGGGTGATGGGTGGACTGGTGTCATGCGGTCAGAGGCGAATGGTGTATGAATGCAAGTGTGAAGGGAGGGGTTAATTTTTGGGTGGCTGAATAATTCAATTGCCTTATTTAAGTTTAAACGTGTCAGAAGAGTTGATGGACTTTTTTTAAGGCAAACTGACTAAATTCTCATTTCATTGCTTTTCAGAATCGAGGCACCAAGAGGAAGCAAGGTACGTACAAGCACAAAGTTACAGTGATAGTTCTGCAGAACAGTCTAAATAGAGTAGAACTCCTGATGAGGCTCAGACTGGCGCTTGTGACTGAACAACATTTCGGTTTCTATAGAAAACAATCAGGACCTGGTGAGGACTAAATTATTCAGGTCTGCAAAATGTAGTTTATCTTTATCTAAATTTCCTGGAAACACGATGCAAAGGTTAAAAATGTTTGTATGCTGCTGAAATGGAGTGTTAAATTAAACACACACCTCAGTTTGAGGAAGGAATGGATAAAGGAGGCACTTTCACTGCGAGTCTGTTGGAGATTTCTGGAGTCGGTCTTTGCTTACCGCTGGAACTGTAAGACAGCCAGAGAGAGCTGTGCTGATTTTATGAGTGAGAATCTCCCGGGACGGCAGGGGGGACTTTGTTTCCATTTTTCCAGAAGGTTCCTTGTTGTTGGAGCTGCTAAAAGGTTTTGATTGTTCCGGTAGAGCGCGCTCACACTCGCAGAGTAAAGGAGCCGAACACACCAGGGAGGGGCAAGGGCAGGACAACCTTGGATACGTTACAGAGCCCAAAGGTGAGATGCACACACACACTCACACACACACTCACACACTCTCCATTTTCAGTTACAGTCTGAAACCCAGATTAGAGCGAGGGCATGGGCTGTGGGGCCTCGGGAGATCTCGCCTGTCCAGTCAGAACTTCAGACCCTCCAGACTAATAAACATTCACATGGACCAAATACACACGACCAGGCAGAGGGACACGCCTTCTCATTCAGTGTGTTTATTATTTTCTACACTGTAGATGAATATAGAAACAAACAAATGGTGAAGAAACACATGGAATTATTCAGTAAACAAAGACACCAGAATCTGGGGCCTGTTCTTCGTACGTTCGCTAACTCGGTTAGCTGGATTTGATTGTTGTGGATTTGTCCTAATCTTGGATTGTTTCGTTCTTCGATGCACATCTCGGACTTGCTGTCATAGCAACATGTCTGTAATCTGCTCGGGAGGTTTGTTTCATGTAAGCAGGATTTAGGCTGTGCTCCTGATGATTGGTTGAAATGGTGAGGTCACATCTGATTGGTTAAAGAGCTCGAGTGACTCGGACCGTGCATTGACAAAAATGATTAAATTAAATTCCCACCCCTTATATATAAGGCGGGCCAGCCTACTCTCTTGGCTTTTGCAGCATTTGCTTCATTTCCCGGTATCTTTATTAAAGTTGTTTTTTATTATTATTGTAATTCATTTTTTTAAATCTTTATTAAGGTTGGAAACTCAGTTATAAAAGCTCTTGCTCTGCTTGAGAAAATAATTAGCTCGCTCTTTTGCCATTTTGTCAAACAATCAAAACGGTTGTGATCAGTGTTTCTACTCTCGATACATATCGCCTTTTAAACCAACGCAGGAACGCGCAGTAATGCTAAATAACTCTATCCAGCCATACTGATCATCAACAGCAGGTGTGCTCAAAGAACCAAACTAGCCGTGATTACCAAGATGATCTCATTTTGGATGTGTCAATTCCTCCCAGATGTGTCAAGCGACGTATGAAGAACAGGCCCCTGTTCTGTAATGCCGTAATGATGGACTGTTTTTTAATTAGTTAAGCGGTTCTAGCCATAATGTGCAGTAGAACCGTAGTGGAATCAGATCACTAACTGTGTACCGACCCGACCGTCACACCTGATGATCCAAACCCAGTAAGAAGGAAGCAACTCCACTAATGAACTCCTGATGAAGAAACTCCTGCTAATTAAACTCCAGTCCTGGATTCCTCAGCAGTCTGAGGGGAAAATGCCGAGAGTGTAAAGCTGCAGCAGTGCGGGAGATGTTTTCAGTCTTAATCTACAGTGCAGCCCATAATAATCACACAGGGAATCAGAGTGTGTCCAGACTTTTTACTGGTAGTGTATTTATTTTTATTATTCATGAAAACAAAACACCTATTATTATTATTATTTTTTTTTTATTATTATTATTATTGTTATTGTTAATAGCAAGATTAATGTACTGATAGCAAATGATGAAGTGTGTGTATTAACAGTGGTGTCTTTTCACAGTGAGTGACTCGAGCAGTGAACACACGGACAGCGGCTTCTGGCAGCCCAACCACATCAGCACTATTACGGTAATGCAGACACACTGTTACGTTAACTCAGACACACTGTTACGTTAACTCAGACACACTGTTACAGTAACTCAGACACACTGTTACGTTAACTCAGACACACTGTTACGTTAACTCAGACACACTGTTTCAGTAACTCAGACACACTGTTACGGTAAAGCAGACACACTGTTACAGTAACTCAGACACATTTTTACGGTAACGCAGACTTACTGTTACGGTAAGGTAGACACACTGTTACAGTAACTCAGACACATTGTTACGGTAATGCAGATGAACTGTTATGGTAACACAGACACACTGTTACAGTAACGCAGATGCACTGTTACGGTAACTCAGACACACTGTTACTGTAAAGCATACACACTGTTAGAGTAATGCAGACGCACTGTTATGGTAATGCAGACGCACTGTTGCGGTAAAGCAGACACACTGTTATGGTAACGCAGACTAACTGTTGCGGTAAAACAGACACACAGATATGATAACACAGACTAACTGTTATGGTAAAGCAGACAAACCGTTAAGGTAACACAGACTAACTGTAATGGTAAAGCAGTTGCAATGTTATGGTAACTCAGATGCACTGTTATCGTAACACAGACGTATTGTTATGGCAAATCAAACACTGTTATGGTAACACAGACAAACTGTTATGTTAACGCAGACAAACTGTTACGGTAATGCAGACACACTGTTACGATAATGCAGGCTCACTGTTACGATAAAAAAGACACACTGTTACGGTAAAGCAGACACACTGTTACGGTAATGCAGACACATGGTTATGGTAAAGTAGACACACTGTTACGGTAAGGAAGACACACTGTTATGGTAATGTAGACACACTGTTACGATAATGCAAACACACTGTTACGGTAAAATAGACACACTATTACTGTAACGCTGACACACTGTTACAGTGACACAGACACATTGTTACAGTAACACAGATTAACTGTTATGGTAACACAGACTCCCAGCAAGGTCAAAAGGTCAGTTTTGATTTCAATTAGATTTTCAATGGTCTTATAGTAAAAAAATCTTGTTCTTGTTTTCTAGTTACCTGATGGAGTGACAAGCAGCCGACAGGCGTATCCTGGCCCCCCCCTTACCAACACCGGGGTCAGAAAACACAGACATGTGACTATAGTTTAAATAAGCAATGAACAAAGATCTTCAAATGTAAAATAACTTCTAGCAACAAATATGTACATAGAAGTGTAACTTCAGTGTAACTTGGAAAAAAGATTTTTTAAAAATACAGTTTGCTCATGATTGCTAAATGGATAAAATATAAAAAAGTAAGTTTGCTACAGTATGTGGTCAAAAGTACGTGTACACCCCTCCTAATCTGGTTCTGGTGTTTAAGCCACGCCTAGCTGTATAAGCAGAGCCATCTCCATAATCAGAGCCAGTTTTACAGTGGTTGAGTAGTATTTGTTGCCGGAGAGGTGTACAGGTTGGAAAGCAGCTCCATATTAATGGAAGGATTTGGAATAGAATGTCCAACAAACTAATATTGGTGTAATAGCAACATGTCCACATACTTTTGGCCATATAGAGTTTGTCAGTTAGGTCACTCAGCCCTTTTGCCAGTGAAGGAGCCCAGCCTAAATAAAACATTTTATTTTTGAGATATTTGTAAAAAAAGCACAACATTAGCATCGTCATATTTTAAATGTTCATTAGCTGTGATTTCCAAGCAGACGTGATATTTCTCTACGGTGAACGTTAGTTTGTTTTCCTTGCCGGAGTCTCGAACCCCAGCCTGCTGCGGCGTCTTCACTCAGGCTGCAGTCGGCCTCCTGTGCTGAGTCCCGCGCGGCCTGGGGGACGAATGTGATGGAACTGTCTCAGTTCCTGTTCCGTCTGATGGAGCTCCAGGCTGGAAACACGCAGCAGGACATCCGCTTTCCTAACTGCTACTCGCTGGCAGTGAACAAGGTCTGCTGCGAAAACGCTTCTAATGATCTCACTGAAGTTCTGTGTGTAGATTTCTTTGTTCCCATTTCCATCCATCCGAATAAACACATGAGTCAGTCTGGCTGGACATCACTGGCGGTATTTATAGCTGTGTGTTCACGACACACTCGCACGCTGGCACACGCAACTCACTCCCTCCGAAACTTCTGGTGCAGTTCTGGCTGAGATTCCGTCAGATTCATTTTACTGAGGAGAATTTTATGTGGCACGTTAAACTGCCTGAGCTGAACTCAATTCATTTCAATTCATTTCAATTCTGTTTTTATTCAAACGGCCACAGAGCACCGACCGAGCGACAATCTCATAAATATCATTATGATCGTACACAACAGAGTGAAGACTGGCACCAACACGCAGTGTGTGTTGGTGCACAGTTCTCGGGAATGTTCTCAGAAACTCGTTTGTGTGTGAACTGGTTGTGCTGATTGTAAATTTTCTTTGTACCGACAACCTGGATCTCACAAGATCATTATTTTTATACATGCTATTAAATGCTAATATATTTTGTGATCTAATGCTTTCGCCTGAGTCAGTCTGTTTTGCATGGATGATTGTGTGTGTGTGTGTTTACATGCCAATTAGCTTCAGTGTAGCCCCATAATAGTTTAATTATGAACCATTTTGCTCTAGACTGCAGAAAATGTCATTTTATCAAGATAGAAAACCTTAAAAAGTAAATAAAAGATCTTGATTTTGTAGTTCAAGAACAAATGACTTGAGTATCTGGGTAAACAAACTTTTTCTTGTTTTAGGGAAGCCTACATTTTTTATATTTTGTTGATTCTTGCATCTGGTTTCTTATTTTTTAGTTTTATTTTACGCTGGTTGTTTGCCGTGTGATCACCCTGTTGAAGTTTCCTTTATGTGCCACACTTTGAAAAGCTAGATAGCTAGCCTGCTAGTTAGCCGGTCTAAGGTTTTATTTAAGGTGAGCTGAGATTCAAAAAACAGATAAAGCCACTGGAGAGGAAATGTCACTTCTTACCATTCACTCAAGCTCTCCTGGTCTCCAAGATCCAGAACATATATCAGAGATCAAGATCAAAATACAAAACATTAAACAGTAAATCACACTGGAACAGGAAATTATCTTCTCCAAAATTTATCCACAAAGCGGGAACATCTTCTTTCCTGAAATATCTTTAACGTTGTGTTATCTCTACCCTTCACTGGAGCTTGGGGCTCAAACCTCGAAAAACATTCCCACACCATGATACCTCCTCCGCTAAACTTTACTAATACCACTCTGTATTCTGGTAGCAAAACCATCAGACTGTCAGTAAATGACCCATGATCCTTCACCCCAGAACACACACTTCCTGCTCTAGTTAGTGGTAATGTGTTTTACATCTACCAGCGCCTGCACCGCACATAGTCATCTTAGGCTCGTGTGCAGCTACTTAATCATAGAAACATAGTAAAATAAGCAAAAGAGGATAAGTGAAATTTATATATGTAAATATATTTTAGGGGTTTGGCCGAATCCGAATATGGTATTCGGAATAGCACAAACAATGCATTTTTTTCACATATGCATTTTACTCGAATACAAATATATATGTATATATATGTGTATGTTGTGTATTTGGTCTAATGCTTCATGGCTGCTCTCCTAGACACTTCCGTTCCACATTACCGGTACTTACTGCAGATTTTTCTGATTTGTGGCGAATGTGGCGTCCCGAGTTACTGAGTAATTGCGTCTAATTGCGTGTCCACTGTGTACACATGGAGGTCCTGTGTATGGTGTGTGACGTTATACACCGGGTAGAAATGGGTGTGGTTGCAACAGATTAGTAAATAGGTGCTGCTAAGTATGTCCACATACTCTTGGCCACATTGTGTATTTATTATGTAGATAACAAGGGAAATGGGAATTTAATTGAAGTTATGATGTTAGTATAGAAATGGGGGACAAATTAGGGAGACTTCAAATCCCGCTCTAGGGCGCGGAACACACTCCCGGATCCATAACGCCGGCCGGAACCTTCATACGACTGCGAGAACCTGGGGGACAACAGAGCGAGTTCTCTTTTCAGTCAACAGGGTGGAGCTGCCGTCTGTCGTCCATCACTGCGTTATTCTGGAATGGAAACGAACGGCAGGAAGTGTGTTTGATTAATATTAAAAACCCTTGTGATCACATTTGACCCAAATTACTCTGTGTTTCTTTAGGACTGCGGCCACTAGTTCATGGTATTTTATAGAAATCTACTCTTATCTTCTTATCTTCTTATCTGCGAGAGGATAATCTATTTCCCGACTGTAATATTTTCCTAACTGGTGCAGCTGAACTGGCGGAGGGCGTCAAGGCCTGGTTTTTCTTTTTTTTGGAAATTCTTACAGCTGTGATGTTTTCGGAGCAGGTTTTTGCGCAATATCTGGCCGCCGTGTGAGGAAACCCTCCAGATACGCGATCATTAACATACTTTCATCTTTTTTTCCCCCACACAAAATAATGAACACTCATAAATAAATAAAAAAGTGAAGTTAATGGCCATGTGCAGTCTGGCAGCTTTTCCCCAGTGGCTTGTTACGAGCCTCAGCTTCCGCTCGCGCTCTCCCCAGCCTCGTCCACATCCCTCTCTCCGCTCGCCTGTCTACAAGTCAAGCAGCTGATGCTCTCCCACTCATTACGTCCACACTAAAGAAAGAACGGGTTACGTAACGGCCTGCGTTTTTCCTTCGCTACAGTCCACATGTGAAGTGTTTTTCGCTCCCTATTAGTTCAGCGCTGCTGGTTGAACGCCAAAAATGTGAGTCGGCAGCCCAGCGGTGGTGGAGGAGGGAGTTTCGGTGCACCCTGCTGGATTTCCATTTCATCAGATTATGATGCAACGACCTCTCCAATTAAGCAGGCCACTTAAAGCCCAGGCCGCCGCCCCCTGTTGTTTTGGAACATACGCTAACCTTAAGATTACAGTTCAAGTCATTCTAATCTTACTGCTGTGTTTTTATTGGGGAATATTCGCCTCCATCAGGGCCCACCTGTAAAATCTCTCACGCGCTGGTGGAGACTCTCACCTATCTGTTGATGCTCATTATCTATAAGCCTCCACTCTCAGTGGTCAGTTTCAGACTGAGAGTCTCTCCTGGGTAAGACTGTCTCTGTAACTAATGACTGTAAGACTGTCTCTGTAACTAATGACTGTAAGACTGTC
>JBBKCR010000034.1:13529799-13541154 GCA_037577295.1 Ladigesia roloffi | reverse complement strand
CTTATGTTCCCTCTCGGTCCCTAAGGTCTGCTGACCACCTGACCTTGGTTGTCCCAAAAACTAGGCTGCGGCTCAGAAGCGATCGGGCATTTGCAACCACGGCTCCCAAACTCTGGAACAAGTTACCCTTAGATATCAGGCAGGCTCCTTCTCTGCACATTTTTAAATCTCGTTTAAAAACACATCTGTTTTCTCTAGCTTTTACCTCAGCGTGAGTTGCTGAAGTGTCCAGTTTCATGTTTCTATGTTATGTATGTTTATTTATATGCATATAGGTCTATGTATATAATTAAACTGATATATTGTTATGTTTTGTTTAGGTGACTGTACAGGACTTTGGGTCAACTCTGTTGTTTTAAATGTGCTTTATAAATAGATTGGATTGGATTGGATAGTGGTTAGGGAGTTGCCCCTGTGATCAGAGGGTTGTGGGATTGAATCCCAACACTGCAAGTGGCACTACTGAGGTAACCTTGATCAAGATAACACCCCCACACCTCTCCCCAGGCATCCTTCTTTAGTCGCACCCCCTGCTTCGCTTGGTGAGTGGTCTAACTGTGTGCTGTGGTGTGTGATTATACGGGGCCACTTTACTGTATTAAGACCCAAATGTTCACTAGAAAGTCGACTATTCAGTTCATTAGCTTGGAATTATTTTAAGGGGCGAAGAATACAGACTGTCAGTTAATCCCAGGAAATTCAGCATTCAGCCTTCAACTGCTGACAGGCTCCAGCACAACTCTGGTTAAGGATAAGTGGCTCAGACAGTAAACGAATGAATGAATGTTTTAAGGGGTTGCAGAACTCACTCTTCTGTGTAATGGATCATTATTGCCGGACATGATTTATGCTTGTTGACCTACATATGACCTCAAAAGTTTTGAGACCTTTTGATGAACCCACGCTTGTATACATGCTTTTAGCTGCTGTATGATTAATGTTCAGGCCGCTGCACCTAAGGCAACTTCGAGAAGGGGTGATGCTGACATTACATTAATTAGATGTACAGATGTTTGTGGAACATATATACCAGATAAGGAAATGCTGTTTTAAAGATGACGACTATAGTGAGATGCCTATAAAAGTTGCCAAATATCCTGCAGACTCCAAGCATTCTGTCCAATGGGAACCCTTATTAAAATACTCGGCATAACACTGACACCTTGAGTCTAATAGCATACTCTACTCTCAGTGTTGTTTATGTCTCATTTTCACCAGTGCTCCCTCAGTAATCTCCCTCAGTACTCCTCCTCCTCTCAGTTTGTGAAAAGAAAGCGGTTAAGGAATAAGCGTCACACAGTTCCAGTTACACAGACTTTAATTACACAAAGACTGTTGTGAAATGAATGAACGTACACTAGTCAAACACATGACAGAGTCAAAAACACATGACAGACCCAAACAGGAACTTGTGGTGTGGTTTCGTCACCCACTGTAGTGGTGGACTTCTGTTTCCCACATCTGATATTTGATGCAATTACTGCTATTTCACAAAGGGAGTCAGATCAACATCAACACCAGATTACACATATATGGTCTTGGCAGTAGTTACGTTACATTTTTGTTCTTTTTCACCTAATACAGTATAATGGCACATCAGAGTAACAGCTTATTATGTGGCTTGTATGCTATTAGGATGAGGATAATGCACTGATATTTGACTATGAGCGATACATCAAGGCAACATGGATTATAACACCAGGAGAAAAAAACTAAGGCACCCTCGATACCACGCTCATCTAAACCCCTCTCTAAGAAGAACATTGTAACTCCTTTGTTGACCCTTTCGATCTGTTAGAACTGTGCTTTATATATTGAAATACTCATGACAAATCTGATCTGTAAAATAACCTCATATAAAAAAGCAAAGCTGTAGGTACTGATAAATTAATGCAGTCTTAGATCGTTTGTGCGGCAAACAAAGCACCTCTTCAACAAAGTGAGGTATGAGAAAGGGTCCAGTATTAGAACAAGCTTTGTGCTTCGAAAGCTTTGTGCTATCCTCTGAAAGCATTTTGCCCTGTTAAAGAAGACCAGGATAAAAATGGATATGAAATGCAACTCATGAGAAATTCTTATCAATTATCTTAACTCAGTGGCCATTTTATCAGAAACACCCTATCAGGTACTCTCTAATTGCCCCATTAACGCATCATAGGATCACAACTGCCCAGATATTATAGGATTGAAGAGACTGAACCTGGACATGATATTTTATACTGATTAATTATTCATTTATAAAGTACTGTGCAAAGGTCTTAGGCACCAGGGGAAATTAAGACTTAAAACCTGTTTACTACTGGATAGTACTCTTAAGTTACATATACTAGTTTCATATAGTAGAACAGAGTTTAGCTAAACTTCATGCATAATAAATGTTTTAAATGCTTTTTTTTTCTTTCAATTTTGCCATTTTCAAATAGATATAAATGCAGATGCGATTAAAGAACAATAGCAACAGGCAACTCACTGGTGAGTTGTGCTACTAATGTGGTCCTTGGGGGCACCCTGGTGCCTGTGGGCACCATGTTGGCGCCCCCTGTTCTAATGTTCACTTGTGTATTTGCTCTGACAGCAGCAAGTAAAGAAAAAATAAAACCTAAATTTTGCCCTTTGAACAAGCCTAATTTTTTGTTTTATTTTGTTGAATTTAACCAATAAACAGTAAAATTGTGCATGAAAGTGTATGCCTAGAAACTAAATAAAGCATGTATTATGGCCAGGGGCACCTAAACTTTTGCACACAATTGGGTCACATTTACCACTCCAACAGAGAGGAAATTAAATCACCCACTGACAACCACTGTAGATATAAACACATTCAAACAATTTTCCCAAGTGACTTTTGCACAGTACCCTATATATATTTTACCCTGTATATATGTATGTGTGTGTGTGTGTGTGTATATATATATATATGTTGTTTTTCTTAATTTATTTACTTATTTTTTGCAGTGTCATTTTGATGTTATATTGTTTTGGTTTTATTCTATTATACCGCTTCTGCTTTCTGTTCTTTTCTCCATTTCACTGTTGTAAACAAGGCAAATTGTAGGACTAATGAAGGGTTCTCTTATCATATCTTATCTTATCATTAATGGTTCATCAACTGGCCAAGAGTGACTCAGTGGTCAGAAACTAAAGCTTTCAAACACAACTGCACCGGTAAATGAGCTACTGTCTCCGTACACCAGCACAGTGGAGCTGGTTCTATTAAAGTGGCCAACTGGAGTACACAGTGTGTATAACGCTCCAGAACACCGCTATATCCGTTTAACTGTGATCCTAAGGTGGTCCCTCTGTACCAATGGACAGGCTAGTAATGGTCCTGAAACTGCAGCAACTGGTGGACAGAGTTTCAATGTAAACCTATAAAGTGCAACCTTGTGGTGGGTCTTTGCGATAAAATGGCCAGTGAGTGTAGATCTGAATGTTTTTAATAAACTTCTTCAGCACGTTGCTTCAGTCAGTAAGACGTCAAGACCACAAAACAGGAGAAATAACGTATAGGAGAGATGACTCTACAGTGGTTCACATAAAAAAAGGATTGCATCTGCTGCTGACAAATGTTGACATTGAAATGTTGGTGTGAAAGGCGGCAGTCCAGAGTCATTTATGGAAGACGCAGTGTACCTAGTCAGACTCCAGGAAACCACCGCAATGATTACCCTTAACCAGCGCTGACTAATGTCAGTGCTAAGTGATCCCTTTGTCTCCCTCAGTACTGGCATTTAACCAAACTGGTTAACAGCCTTTAACCGACTCCTTCACTTAATACTACTTTGCTGTACGAGAACAAACGATTTTTCTTCATTAGTGGAGTTTTTGTTTATGAATAAATAAAATAAAACAATAAACGTTAGTCGTAACACACGACTCAAATAAAACAGAAGGCTTTAAAAATCACTCAGTTTACAGTACTGCACTATATCATTCTGCAAAATTACTGTATGTTTATGTTTTTCTGGATCCCTCCAGAAATAAAAGGCTAATACCACTTGTGTCAGTTTAGTCTAAAACATACGATTACAAAAAATAAGTTTTAACACAGTTGATTTTGTCCCTTTGATCTGAATTAAATCACCCTTTATAGAGGCTAAAAATCTAAAGAAAAAAGTGAGTGAAGATAATTGCTGCGAAAATGACAACATTTTAAATACTGCACACACAGCGCAGCTGAAACGTTAACAAAGCTGAGAAAGTGTAGATATGATTAGCTACTACAGCCATAGGCAAAAGTTTCAACCCTGGTCATATTATGTTTTGTAATGTAAATGAGAAACAAATATGGCATTACTTTTTCACATTTATATGCACAATTTCTATTTATTAAATCTTACATATTGTCACTGTTGTAACAAAACCTTGCACATCCATTCTTGTCATTGCTTTTACTCATTTTTCACATTATTTGTGAACACCAGCTGCTGTCTGTGTCAAAATTCTGACCAAAGTGGTCCAAAATGGACTATCTCACTTTCTCCCCTCTCCTAAAAGGATATTATGATATAAGGTTTTAATCTGACAGCAGCAAGTCTAAAAAAATTAAAACCTTTTTAAAGCCTTTTGAACAAGCCTCATTTTTTTGTTTTATTTTGTTGAATGTAACCAATAAACAGTAATTGTGCATGAAAATGTACGCCTAGAAACTACATACATCATGTATTATGGCCAGGGGTGCCTAAACTTTTGCACAGAATTGGGTCACATTTTTACACTACTCCAACAGAGAGGAAATTAAATCATCCGCCGTCACAAAATCGTCCCCTTGACAGTTTTCCAGACCCTATTGTGTCCCTCATGATTAGTGTTAATTTTGGCCTACCATGTGCAAAACGAGTAGCGTGTGCCCTCTCCTTAACATGTCTAGCGAAGCTCTGATCTAGTCGGTAATAAAGGAAAACAGACCCTTTCTCCAGCTCTCTCCACACTACACTTGGCAAACTTGAAGCAGGGGAACGTGGGGGTGGGAGGACCAAACGTCCAGCTGCGGGTCACCTCCTGGTTCCGCTGGAGACGACCGGCTGGACCTCGTAGCGTCGGAGGCCCGGGATCGGCTGCACACGCTCGTCCTCTCTGCGCCCCTTCAACTCGTCTTCTGAGACTCGATGTGCAGCATGGGCCAAATGCCACAAAGAAACTGCACAGGATGAAAGCAGCATGAGGAATGGTTCAGCATTGTGGACGACTGTGTCATTAACAGACTTGTGCGAGGCAGGACTCACCTTTACTTTAGGTCTGTACTTGAGGTAGGTTGACCGAATCTGAAGGCTGTAAAGGATAGAAAGCAACAGATTATGAGTTTTATGAAACCTCTTTGTTCAGGTTTTCAACTGTAACACCTGGAACATGAACGATAAGACAACAGGGCTGACCAAGACATAACACTGCCTGAAACAAGGTCATCTCAGGTCATCCAAGGTCTGTTTCAGTCCGTTACCATTTTTGCTAGTGTATATCATCTTTATTTCTGGAACTTAAGGAAAAGCAGTAGAGGTATGATTTTAAAAATTAATGTCTTAACAGAGGAGATCAGTTATTAGAAAAGTGATATAACTAATATTTGGTTTAAATCTGGTCACTTCAGGTCTTTCAGACATGTGACATTTTTTCTTACAGACATCATGTAGACAATCATTTTTTTCCTGGATCTAAAACGAGAGCAGAGTTGGAAACAAAAATATCAGATCCTGTTTCAATCTTTATCAGCAAAATCTGACAATATGGGCAGATTATTTAACTTTAATTCCCGGACTATTATACATAACTGCTTACAAATAGTATAAAACCTGAAAAAGTCAACCTAAAATCTCAAATTTTGCATTTTTTGGGGGGGTGGGGGAGTTACCAACTCAAATTTGATGTGTATCTTTATTTTAACTATTGTGCTTGTTTTTATTTTGTCTACAACACTGTTTGTTTTTGTGTTTTTTGTTATTAATACCATTATTCAATGATTAAATGTAATTAATTTTCATATGTATTTGATTGATGTACTCTCAGGCTCTTAGATGAGGTGCGTTATATAAATAATCAGTGTTGTTATCTCTATTTAGTACATTTCCCATTGACTTGTCAAGGCCTGCATTCCACTGAAAGTAGGTTACTGGCGACTCCCGCTCAGTTGCTAGTTGGGTTACTGAGATATGGCAGACAAAGCTGTGGATTGGAGAGTGGGAGAAAGCATGAGATGATATCTATTAACAATAAAAACACAGTAACCTGATGTAATTCAATATGATTAAATCAGTTAGCTCTGATGTTTTTCTTGCGTCTGCTGTCTCAGTTTATCCAGCGCGCAGGAAAATTTATTCTGGGCAGAAAAACTGCAGGCAAACTGTGACTGTGGAAGCACCGTGTTCCTCTGGGATGACCGGGGGTGTGTGTGTGTGTGTGTGTGTTTGGGGGAGGTGGGATCATACCTGAGAAGGATGTGGAGGTATGAGCCGAGGCCTGTCAGAATGTGCCACCAGGCATGCAGCTGAGTGACTGCCCCGACTATAGGAGGGAGCCTCTGTCTCGTGGCTCTAAGAAGGAAACGCATATTCAGCCTTCACATTGTACACAAAATAATGATCAAATGATTCAAATGCTTGAAAATAAACACACATCTTCAACAGAAAACACTTAAGGGATTGTTCCATATGTATAAAGGAAACATGCCATTCCTAAACTGTACAGAACTTTTCTACAGAATTTTCTACAGCAGGGGTATTCAATTAAAAGTCACCGAGGTCCAGTTATTACATTTTGTCCCAGGAGAAGGTCCGAACTGAAGTCCATATTGTGTCTTATAGCCTTCCCCTATGTCTACATTTTCATATATTTACTCAAAATGTATTAATGTGACACATTATAATTGCACACAGTCCCTGGGGAAATACCGTTAAAGGAACATTTAAACTGAGAACATGGAGTTTTCAAGCTGCCAAAAAGTGATTGCAGCTCATAACCTGTGACTGTCACAAGTTATAAGCTGTAATCACTTTTGGCAGCTTGAAAAACGCATATTATAATATTTAATGTTCATTTTCAAGGTATTTTAGCAGTTATTAAGGTCTGTTTGCAGTATAATTTGTCAAATAAAACCCTACTGAATTATATCAAGCAAGTTAATCTAGGCGTTACAGCTTTAAGCAGCTGAGCGCGCTCAGTTCTGTCAGACATCACTTTTGAAAATGACTCAGTCTCGTGAATTTACCAGACTGGTCACGGGTCCAGACAGAACATTCACTCGGTCCGGATCCGGACCGCGTTCCGTCATTTGGTGATGCCTGTTCTAGAGTGTCTCGGCCCCGTTAACAAAGTTTCAGATGCATCATCAATGCAATTTTCTTTCTGCACCCAGACAAGACAGTGGTGCTTGTACTTTGTCGACGTCCCAGTTATTTAGTTTGTGACTCCAGTGTTGTTTTTTCACAGAAAGTCTATAAACAGTGACCTCTTTTCATGTTGTGATGATAGCAGTGAAGCAGTCAAATGGGCTTTAGCTTACTTTTAGCCCTGCCATCGAGCAGCTTGGGGTTGGATCGGCTACATTATTTGTAGTGGAAATTCATTTGCTCGTAGCAGGGTTCCTTGTGCCAGTGGAAAGAACCCATAAATGTGTTCTTTGGATATTTTAAAGAATAATTACTGTTTGGGGCATTTTTTACTGTGTGTTTTTATTTGTCCCCAAAAGGTTAAAAACAAAAACTAGTCTCTAAAACTGGTAGAAATATGCCACATTTATATGTATTCCCAGGGATCCCGATCCCTGGTCCTTTAGGGTCAGAGTCCAGCACAGTTTTGTGGTTCTCCTCCCCACACACACCCACCAAACTTAGCGAATAACTGGTAAATGAAACAATGGGTGTTCCATAAAGAAACTCACCAAACTGTGCTGGACACAAACCTACCTAGACAGGAGTTGGGGACTCCTGCTGTAGATGATGAGTTTGTATTTTCATCTCAAAAATCAACAAGACAGGTCATTTCAATGCTATTTGAAAAGGAAAGAACTGAGGAATGGAAACACGTCTCACCTTAAAGAGTCACAGAACAGATTATCGATGTTCCATAAAATGAATCCTAACAGGAAGATGCCTAACGAAGTGTAGCCGAGCGGCCTCAGCCATGGATACACCCTAGATCGAGGAGGTCAGGTTACAATCAATATTATGACATTTCTTGAGAACATTTAGGCAGTAATCAATTGTGTATGAAGTTCTACTATTGTAGTGCCTTTATTTGCTTAGTTTTAGTCTCAGTTTTCTCTTTATAAATGCATCACCTTCGAATAATAATGACACTTACCATGTGACTATGAAAACGGATCGAATCACTAGACAAGCCACCAGCGCTCCATACATAACCTGCAGGAGAGAATATAGGTCTTCCACCTTAAAGCTCCGAACAATACAGTATTGTTCCAGTACACATTAAACAGGAAATCTCAAGTGTGGGTTGTATACACTCTTCTAAGTTGCTGTTGTTGCAGAATAAAGCACCAAACCAACATGGCAACGGTGCTCAGATTTCAGCCTCCCACATCAGGGTGAGGGAGGGAAGCTTCTGCCCTCATGCCCTCAAACAGAACCGGCTCCACAACGTCAACAAATCCTGCTTTGTTAGCCGTTTCCTTTTGTTTGGGCTGAACACGTCCTATTCAAAAGCTTGCCACTCGCAAAAGCATGCAGACCAAACCTTTGTGGCCATATTGACCCTTGCAACTGTATTGTGTTTGCTTTTTAAAGGTTGGAAAAGATCCGCTACCAGTTACCCTTTGAACATTTTAACGTAAGTAAAGTGAGCTGTGGTCCAAATGGTCTTTCAGGCAGGAATGTGTTTTTTCATTGCCACCAATTCAGAGATATGAGCTTTTGTTAGTCAGCAGTGAAAAGTTAAGCACCATGTGCATTTTAGAGCACTATAGAATATCAAATGAGATATCGATCCTAAACCCTCTATTCAGGCATTTTATCTGCACTATTGCAACAACAAATGACCTCACTCTACACTGCACTGGACAAATGAGCAACCGGTGCCCCTGCAGTACAGTGGTTGTGTGTTGATGCAGGACTGAGGATCTGCATTGGACCTAAACCCAACAACACTACCTCAGTTTACCAAATATTTAAATGCTTTGATGTCCTACCTGGTGAAACACTGGTTCCTTCCACTGCAGGTACACCTACAAATGAGATAACAGAAGCATGTCTGAGACGCATAATCTATACATCAGGGCAGGGCGGCATAAAAACAAACACAAAAAACTTCTATGGAGGTCAAAGGTACGGCAGAAAGCCAACCCAGAAAACACAGTGTCTTAACTAGAGGTCGACCGATATATCGGTTTTGCCGATTAAGCAGCACCGATAGTTGATTCCCGGAACTATCGGTTATCGGCAAAATCTATCGCCGATAGTTTTTCCGGGTTACTTTTTGTTTCAGTTTGAAAGCATGTCTTTAAATTACCTCAATATTTATAAATATATTCATATTTATTTCATATACCACATTTTCATGATTCAGTACTGTTTTTTTTGTTTGTTTTTTGTAATAAAGTTCAGTAATATTTTATGTGTTGTTTTTTTTTTTTTTTTTAAATCCAGTATCTATTTTAAAAACAACCCGTTAATTAATCGGTTATCGGCAAGTATGGACCAACCTAGCTATTGGTATCGATAAAATTTAATATCGGTCGACCTCTAGTCTTAACACAATATAAATGTCACAAAGACGCCTTACCAAGGTAACGATAATACTGAAGAAAAGGAGGAGTGCGATTGCAAAGTAGTTTATGGCATTTTCTTGCTTGAAGCACTCATATCTGTAATATCAGAAACATAGTGTCAAGTTGGTGTGAGATACGCATGACCTGGATACATTTCCTGTGATCTTTCTCGGTTTTGCAATATTTTTTACAATATTAATATTTTACAAAATTAATGCACTAATCTTATGCATACTAAGGAGTCCACCAAGTCATTCTGGGTGTTTTGATGTAAAACACTTCATTGTAGAGAAACAAAGCAAGCCAGAATTCTTCACAACAGTCATGATAGGCACCAGACATTCAAGAGCTTTGCTGCAGATTCTTTTCCTATGAAGTACAAACATGTTATCTGATGTCTGCGATGTTGTATTTGTGGTATTTTTATGATGTGCTGTTGACCTTAATTTTTTTTTATATGCATATAGTGTAATGGCAAAATAGCAACTTTTCCCATCAGAAACATTACGTTTATCAATTTTGATGATTGGTAGTGGCTCTGGATAAAATATATAATGGTAAAAATGGCAAATAAAATGGTATATTAAAAAGTTGGACAACCAGTAGCTTCTCAACCAAAGTCAAAAAATTAAATTCAGTTTCACGGACCTGCAATCTCATTAATCCTGTTTATCCAAAAAAGATGAAATAATCAGTAGATTACCTGATAACATCTATAACTGATTCTGATTGCTGTGTTTCGAACCAAAGGGTAAGAAAGACATTCACTTACAAACAGTAAACAAAGATGCAGCAGCTGTAGATCATCGGCAACTCATCTAGCAACTGCAAAGAAAAGAAACAGGATGGTGGAAATAAAAAAGGCTTGAAAAGATCCAATAAATAAATTCAGTCAATTATTGTTAAAGCTTTTGGCATATATGACTGGGAGACAAACAGGAAATAAGACACATATAAAAGATTTTATGTGCTGGAAAAAAGACGTGTTTTGCCTTTCCTACTCCAGGACATAAAGAAGATGCATTTTGGTGTTTGGTGTAGATGCAAGAGTGAACGGAAGCTTGTCTCACCTGCATTTCGTACTGCAGTGTCATGTGGAAGCACCAAGAACCAATGCCAACAGCTATATCAATAACAGTAACAGTATAAAAGAGCGGCACAGGTGCAACAGCATTCCTTCAGCATTCTCAGAACATGCATGCATATCAAGACAGGTCTATTTAAACAGTGCTACTTCAGATTCCTGCTAGGCGTCTGAGCCCGAAGTGCATGTGTAGACAGCATGCGGAAAAACGCTTCAGTTTTTACCTGCAAGTCCTAAAAACGACCACACGTAACGGACCTCCAGTCTGCCTTTTAACATCTGTACCGCTCCATAAATGGGAGGAAGGATCATAATCAGGTTACTGACTGTGTTCCCTGTAGAATCAAACAACATGGGAACATTGGAGCATGGAAAAGGGCATTACAGTACTAAACGGTTTCAAATGGTACAAAGTTACAGTGCCCATTCACAATGCAGAGGTGCTCAGTCCACAGAAAGTCACAGTAAGTCATAAAATGACACCCTCATCCCCATATACACTGCTAATAAATAAATTATTATTAATGCACTGATGCCAGAATTGTGGGCTGGTGCT
>JBBKCR010000034.1:13510093-13529699 GCA_037577295.1 Ladigesia roloffi | reverse complement strand
CCTAAGCTTCTAGCCTTGCTACCTTTCCACCTGGTCTCCTGAACACACAATATATCCACCTTCCTTCTCTGCATCATATCCACCAGCTCCCTAGCTTTGCCTCTCATAGTCCCTACATTCTTAGTCCCTACTCTCAGTTCCACACTATTGCCTTTCCTCTTCTCTCTCTGCCTCTGCACATGCCTTCCTCCTCGCCTCCGTCGACCAACAGTAGCCTAATTTCCACCAGCACCCTGTAGATCAACAGCACCAGCGGCGGTCGTTGGTAACCCGGGCCTTGACCGCATGTTTGATTTGGCTTAGGTTGTCGGATGTCGGATGCCCTTCCTGACACAACCCTCCGCATTTATCCGGACTTGGGACCAGCACAAGGAATCACTGGCTTGTGACCTCTTATGGTTGCATTAAATATTTGTCGTTGGGTGGCGCGCTAATTTAAAATAATGTAGTTCCGAGTAAATGCGCAGGGGGGCGATCAATATTTGCTGGATAGTGGGTTAGAACATGAATTGCCGTGCAAAATAAATAAGGTTTCTCCCGTTAGAGTACGATTACTTTTGGCTGAAGCTCCACGATTCTTGAGTTGGATTTTAGTTATTTTATTTTTGCCTGATTTTTATGGGTCTTTTTTTATCGTTCTCTACAGGATCGTGAGTTTTACAAGTTTTGCTTACCAGTATTTGCTTGGTGAATGCTTTGTGTTGTTTTATTTTAACACGACCGGTTGGAAGAGCGGGGTAAATTTGTTTATTCAAGTACCCAGTAATGTTGCTTCCTCATCTAACGCACTGTTTTCCTAAAACTAACTTCTGCACCCCTGACACATCATTACTAACAAAAAGCTGGGGAACACATTTTCCCAGCACTTTTTGTCCCCCCCTCCCTTTTATTATTGGAATAAAACTCTTCTGGTGCACAGTACTTATAACATTCACCTGTCTTCATGCAATGCTGTGTCCGACACTTTTTTTCAGGACTTTCACACATCTCTAAGACCATAAACTAGGGGAAATACAATTTCCCACCACCCAGGAATTTTGTTTCCCCCCTTTTATTTTTGGAATAGAACTCTTCTGGTACACAGTACTGATAAAATTCACCTATCATTATGCAGTGCTGTGTCTGACAATTTTTTTCAGGACTTTCACACATCCCCAGGGCCAGAAACCAGGGGAAACAATTTCCCATCACCCAGGAATCTTGGTTCCCCACTTTTGTAATATTCTATACATCACTGCATGTAGTGAGGTGCAGACAAAATAAAATATGTTTGGTTCTTACTTGATTTTACTGTAAGTTCAGCAATACAAAATGCCTAAATGGTGGAATCGCCTTTTAGCAAAAGTGGGGAGGTTGCAATGACTAGACCATTTAAAAACAGTCCCAGGTAGAGGTGTAATACCTTTTTATTATGACAAATGTACAAGATTGTATTTATATGAAAGAAATTACAATACAGTTAACAAAAACATTGGAAAGGAGAACAAAGACAGAGGACATCTCTAGAAGCTAATGCCCATACCAGACTCCATCTACACGCACCCACCCAGGCCTCTGACTGCAAAAACCGGCTTTGATTGTTGGCACCAACTTCCTTTCGCCGCCCGAACACTCCGGGTTCGGACTTTCCATGCAACTGATTTCATCTCATGTGGTTCTTAAGTGGTCGTTTTAATTTGGTGAAGAGGTTCATGATGTAAAAGGGGAATTTTTTTAGACATGGGATTTTCTTAAAATCCAAAAATCCTTCAGCAAACCACTCATACGAAGGTCACGACCTTGCTTAGAGAACATCTTCCAAACTGGAACGCTAATTAAGAAATTACAAGAAATGATGTAGGAAAAAAATATATATTAGTACAGGTGTGCATGCCAGGAGTATTTTACAAGACATTTTACAAAGCTCTTAGACGTTCTTCAGAACCGCATAGATCTTCCAAGGCCGGATGTTAAGAGCTCTTCCACCTCCACCTTCCATCTAAGCACAAGGTTAAATATGTACAATGTTCTAATGGGCAGTGACACATATTGTAGCACTGGTGAGGAAACAAGGGATGGAGAAGTGGAGATATATACACCATGAGGTTCATGGATGAGCAGGCTAATGCAACAGACTCCGCTCTCCCCCCGCTTCCAGGCCGAGCTCTGCAAAAGTACACCGGATTCAGTTCAAAAGGCCTTAAGTCGGCAGACGCACCTAATCTTGACCAAATCGGACAGGACAAACATGCCATGACTCACTTTAGACACTTCAGAATTGTACAAAAGTTGTGAGAGTACCACAACTACTACAAAAAAGAAAAAAAAACTAAACCAAAAAAAAAAAAGAAATATAAACAGTTGCAATCATAAAGGACTGCTAAATATATATAGTTTGAATGATTTAAAAATGCTTCTAACTATGTTACAGCAAAACTACAGATATAGTACACGCAAAGATAAATTCGGTATTTTACGTTTACCAACTCGTCTGCTCTCTCTCGTCGACTCCCCGAGCATGGCACTGTAATCGCACCTCCCAAACACAGCGTCCATAATTGTCCCGTTTCTTTCAGCGGAATCTCACGTTCAGAGCTGAAAAAACTGAAGAGGAAGGCTTTGATCGCAAGGTATTCAATAGTGTTAGACATGTTTAATACCACAGCAAAGGGGAGCTTCCGCCCTGGAGACCTTGGCAAAGCATCATAACGGTCAGTGGACGATGGAAATCTTCATGTATATTTTGTTTGACGAGAAAAATATATTGCTCAGATATGAAAAGGATAGTAATAGTCTGTGTACAGAGAAACCAGAGGGGTAATAACATCAATATACACTGCAGGATAATAGAAAAAACCTTTCAAAAGGGGTGGGCATTATGGGTCTTGTGAAGAAAAAAAAAAGTGAAATCCCTTTAACTAAATATGTTAAATTGAGATGAAATTACTTGCATGAAATCCAGGTATAATACCTATGTATATATATTTATATATATATATATATATGACACAAAAAACTGTCCTTCAGTCTACTATAAATGTCCCATTTTAAATGCACTACTGTGATGTGCTGTAACAAATAATTCAATGATGGAATCGAAGGTTTTACACATATACATGATCGCATACAAGAACATCACAAATGACACCTTTTCAGTTTGGCCTCTGATGAACCGCAAGCTGCCATCGGAATAGTGTTCGATTTTGGACACGGTTGGATGCTGGGACTTCTGAGGGGTGAAAGAGTCAAGGCAGCCTATAAAATAGCAAGACGTACTACAAAACGATTTTTTCATTTCAGCATTTTTCTTTTTTTTTTTTTTGAGATGGGCGTTTCTACACAAGACCCATTTAGTGGCGATCTCAGAATTCAATTTTTACGATTTGAGAATTCCAATCATTCCCCACTCAACAGCCATTGACCCTCCTGAAAAAAGTTTGTGAATGATTGAACTGCAATTATTTAAAACAGAATAAATAGTTTTAACAAAAACGAAGCTTGTGTTCACTGAAATACAGACAAATGTGATGAGCAGATTCAAACCAATCAGTTTTGGAGACATTTAAGAGCCTATCCCACATTGCCTGGGGGGTTGGGACACCTAATTTAGAGCATTAATACAGTTGTTTCCTTTGGAAAAACAAACAAAAATTAAACAAACAAAGAGATAATTAGATATATGTTTTAGAAATGAAGGTCACCATAACCAGACCTTGCCCGGAATGCTTTTATGACCCTCCACATCTTTTTTGTTTTCTCCAATGTCCCAACAACAGTGATCATGGAGAAGTAACAATACTCATGTATTTTTAAATTTGACAAATAATGAAAGTCAACCACACTGCTTTTTACATGAGGTTTCTGAGGAATGGCTACATGATTAGTGTAATAGAGGTGGGGAGGTTGTTTCTGCGCTTGCCAGAGGCTCAGCATCTCATTGAATTCTCAGCGATTTTAAAAATACAAACATCTGGGGAGTCTCTTGCAGACGCCCCGGCCGACCACACCCTCGTTTGGTGAATTTATTTACATCTTTTGTTCAGGTGCTGCTCCTGCTGGGGAGTGACCAATCCAAAGCTGGTTCCCACCAGCCTTCCGCCAAGCTGATGACCATCCCACGGAGGCTTGCATCAAGAAGGAGTAGAGCAAACCGAAGAACGTGCTCGAGTACCTCGCTTACATCCATCCCCCATCTTCAGTCTTTCCTGCTGAGCAGAGAATTCAGTCAGCTCAAACGTCCAGATGACTCTGTTTAACATGGTAATGACGCAAAACTAAAAACAATCAATATTAAACAGAAACACAATTAAAAAAGGAGTGCAGAATGAAGGGGTGGAGAAAGAAAACCCTTATAAGTGGTGGAAAGAAAAAAAAAAAGGATGTCATGTCTTACAACTGTTCACTGTTGCAGACATAGTCTACAAGGTCTGTGACCCCCAAGAGGTCGTCCTCGTCTTCGTCCTGTGGCGCCATCTCCTGGGCGACCAGGCCATTTGCGGCCATTGCAACAGGCAGTGGCGTGCTGCTGTTTTTCAGACCCATGTGACCCATGACACCGGGATTCCCACCGCCCACGGCGGGCCGCGGGGCAAACCCCTCCAGGGCTTTCATGGGGCTTTGTCCGTTAGTGGGAGGAAGTTCCACCAGGTTGTATTCGCCAACGCCCTTGCCCAGGACATCCTCAGACTCCTTTTCTGTTGTTTTCTCCTCTTTCTCTTTCTCCTTCTCTTTCTCCTTCTCTTTCTCTTTCTCCTTCTCCTCCTCTTCCTCTTCGGTGTCGTCGGAGTCGATGCGGTTCACCCGCTTGCGTATGGGTCGGTCCTCCTCTTCTGAATCATCTGAATCATCATCGTCGTCGTCATCATCATCCTCCGACTCCCTCCTGCGCTTGAGCGACAGGCGCTGGCGCCGTTTGCGAGACTCCTCTTCCGAAGAATCGACCTTCCGTTTTTTGCTCTTCCTTTCCTCCTCATCAGAATCCGAGTGGAAACTTGCTGCAGGACAACAAAAATAAAATAAGATTTATTTTCACAGCAAGAGCAAAGTTACAATAAATCCATGACGGTATTTGTAAGCTGGATTGTTTGCAGTATCTAAAGACAAAAAGGGGAATCTGACCTTCGCTCTCAGAGCTGGACAAACGTCTGCGGTTCTTCGGCTTATCCCTGTTGGTGCTCGCCTGGGAGCCGTCCGAGTCAGACGTTTCGCGGTAGTTGACCTGCTGCTTCCGGCTCCGATGGGACCGGCGTCTGCGCATGTCCAGATCACTGTCGCTGAATTCACTGGAGCCCTCCGTCACTAAACAGCCACAAGTTAACATGAAGCAGAAACAAAACCAAACACAGCAACATACAGAATAATGAATATTGCGAATCACTAGTGGCCTCCTGATATGATACTGCAATAAGCGGATACCAATTGCAAATCTATATAACAGATCATATAAATATTCTGATTTGATACATTCAAAGAACAAAAGGCAAGATTCAAATCATCTAAAACAACTTGAAAGACAACAGAAGACACTATATTCTACATTTAATGCTGTCGTGGTGTAAACTGCACTGAGCACATATTTTATGTGGTTTAATGATCAGAATGTTTAGTTTTTATGCAAAAAACTCATGGTCAACCAACATGCTCTGTGGTAAACTGCACCTCTGGGTTGTGTAATTAAGTACAAGCATTTAATAAAATTATTTTTATCCCTCAAAAAAATTTTATTCATATCGAATTTAAACATTAAAAATTATATTTTTGGAGTCAGCGTGCCAGTAAATGAACTGCTCCAGAAATGAACTGCGACACACAACTGAATAATTTTTTTTACTTTGATGTACTTTAAAAACCCCTCAGACAGCTTTAGCAATTTGAGGGTTCAGAATGTGTTCTAAAATCAAAAGTGGAGCAGCCTTTTATTTTGGGGTTCCAGAGATTTGGCACAGCTTAAAATCTACTTGACTGAGCTCAGCACAGCTTTTTCAGTACTCATCTTTAACATGAATGTAGTTTTATTTTAAAAAATGTATTATAAAGCTTATTTTGTTTACATTCTGTTCATCTTTGGTTTAGTAACCTCAACACATTCGCTGACAAACGTTTTGGCTACCAGGTTTTGGCTACTGGGTTTTGGCTAAAGTATTCATTTTCTGGTTTATAATGTGCTGAAGTAGAAACTCTGTTATGCTTATCAGCCGCATAAAACACCTGAATTAATACCTGAATAATAATTACATATATTATGATTAGGGCTGCAAAGTAGATTATCTGTTAATCATAATTTCAATATCAGCCTCTGTAATACTCTAAAAGCTGAAATATGCAAACAAGACTCAAACCAATCAGTGTTTCTGACCTGGATAACCAATCACAGCTCCAGTTTGGTTACTGGATGGTCTGATTAACTGAGGCCTTAAATGTAATCCAACAAAAGTCTAATTTTAGCCAGTCTTTTAACAGTTATTTTCTATTTTGTTCTTAAATGGACAATATACTGCACTTCCTTATTAAAATTTTTCCTTGGTGTTTTTGCAGGTTTGTATTTCACAAATGTAATTTATTATTCATTCTTATATTTCCAACATATTTTTATCCTTTACACTTAATACTTGCAATGGCCCCTCTGATATATTGAAATATATTGCAATTGCAATATGTCTCAGTATGATCTCAATACAAATTTTTTGTACATATCGTTCAGACCTAGTTATGCAGATGCATTCTGAGGGCTCTAAAGGGACACATACCAATTTCGTCTTCCTCTTCTTCATCAGTCTCCTCAACCTCTTCATCATCAGAGTAACCTCTGGGACGGCGCCGTCGGCGGGGCCGTCTGTTTGACCGCTTCATCGCTGTCCGCCTGGACGGAATGCATCTGACTGTGCCGCGGCCATCACTGCCAAAATCACTGTCGTCAAAGGACTGGGCCTCTGGCTCACTCTCCGCATCGTTATCAGATGCAACAAATTCCTCCTCGTCGCTACTGCAAGGTTAGGTTTACAGAAATTAAGATTATTACGTTGTGCGAGATCACAATATTCGATATCCCATTACAACCCAACTTACAACAAATAGTGTGCAAGTGTGTCTGAACGTCACTGCCTGTTGTACCTGTCACTGAGGCGGAACTCCTCCTCACTCTCCTCTTCTTCCACAGTGCTGTCGCTGTCCAGGTCGTTGAGGCGCCGCCGCTTTTTCCGCCGCTGACCCGCGCTGGGCCGCTGGGGCCGTCCATTCTCCTTTCCTTCTTCCTGTAAGATGGTGGACATGTCCTTCCCTCTGTGGCCTGTGATGTTGGCCATGTCCTTTCCTCGACCTGCACCTGCAGATGAACACATACACAGGTGCTTTACCACCACCGCCAATTCAACAAGCCTTAAAACCAGCACATCATAAACCATAAACAGAAACATTTCAGAGCAGCAAGTTTTACCTCCACCTTCAGCTTCTTTGATATCTTCTTCAATTGCTTCTTCGATTGCTTCATCAAACTCATCAAACCTGGCGCAAATGCAAAAAATGTTAACCTTGCTGAGAACAGTACAAAAAGTACATAAAATAAGACTGGTTTATACCTATAGCTAATATATTTCTTTGCTCTGGTAGATCTCCGACCCCAGCTCTTGGGCTTCTTCACCTCCTTCTTCTCTTTCACCACATGCTCCTCCTCTTTTTCTTCTTCTACCTCAACCTTTTATTAAAAACAGTGCAAACAAACCAAAGCATTTTTTCTGGTTATTTTTCCTATTTTGCTTTGTAGTTTCTGAATAATGTCAATAACCTGAGATGGAATGTACACTTACAGAAGGTGTGATTATATTTTCAACGCTGATCCCAACATAAACCAGACGTTCTTTCCTGAAGGAAGTGAAGGGAAAAAAGTACACTCATGTAAATTAAGTTAGTCAGTGGTGGGCAATATGACAAAAACAGTAATGTTTTTGTTTGTTAAGACACACAGTGACCTATGTATGAATCATTCAAGCAGAACAAAGAGCATCTAACTGAAGTCCTAAACCAGTGAAGAACCAGGAGCAGATGGTTCCAGATGATCAGGCAGTGATCAGTATACTGGTGGTGCTGAATCCTGAGTGGTTGGAACTCCTTTATCTAGGAACCTAGTCTCTTCAGGCACTTTGCAGTCTGTCCCAGTAAAATATTTGTTCCCGTTTTTAATTTTATCTACACAATATTCCAAATATGAGACAGCTGGACAGACATACAGTAATTTGCACCAAAATGATTCATAGCAAAATAGTATCAAGGGGTGATTTTTCAGTTAACTTAATTAACTTGGTTAACTGGAAGTAAGTTAAATAAGTTAGCTAAATTAACTAAGACTGATGGTGCATTCCTATTAGGTGTGCACTATTTTTTGCATTCTATTTGCTATTATGGCTTGGGGCCTGACTATCCCCCCCAAAAAAAACCAAACCCAGTATGTTCAGAAACATCAGCATATTGTAACATAACATAACAATATAGTGTCATATTACCTATCTCTGTGAACTAGGTGAGTTCTAGGATTAGTCTTTCAGACATATCCCTCTTTCTTTTCTCTTAAAATTTACCTTCGCTCAGCACGTTCCTTCTTTTTAAGCACTGCATCGAGATTCTGTAACTGTTCTTCCAGCTTGTCGCAAAGTAGTTTCTGTAAAAAGACCATAATATTTATTCACAGCCATTATTCAATTCAGCAGTGGCTTAAAGAGTTTAATGGATGACGCACATGCTGGCAGGGTGGGCAGAACCATTCTCCATCTGGGATGATCATGAGAGGAGGCCGGAGACAGGCTGTATGATAACCACTGTCGCAAGAGTCGCATAGCAGAATCTGTTAAATGAACGTACAGGTTAGCTGCTTATAATCTAGAAACTTTCGAAGCACATTAGAGGTGTTTGAAACCCACCAGCTCAGGATGGTTGGGCAGGCCACAGTGTTTGCAGGGGTCATCATTTGGGAGGTCTTCGTCTGAACACGAGGAAGAGGAATCAGAGCTGTTCCTCGTCCTGTTGCGATTCCTCCTCCTCTTTCGGGTCCTTTCCACCTTGTAATCCTCATCACTGTCGTCTTCCTCCGTCTCTTCCTCCTCGCTCATACTCGAGTTGTTGTCAACGTCATCGTCTTCCTCCGAGTCTTTCTTTTTACGTCGTACTCTGGACCAACAAGTCCTCCTGCGGCGTCTTCCCTGCTATTGAGTTGAAATTAAAAATTACAAGTCTAATTTGCAAAACAATTGATAAATGAACTGATTAAATAAATGCATCCCCTAAACTCATTAATTTGACATAGACTGATCTTGTGTTCTGAACAACACTGCTATGAACAGAACTCCAGTGTAGGTGAGGGTTGATCTTGGAACAGATTCTAAATTTGTGGTCACGGACTCTGCAACAGTGAGGTGGTTTCTGAACTTCAACAAATTAACTGATTTAATAAAACAAAGCAACAAACACTGACACATACCTTTGGTTTCGATTGATTTTCAGGGTCAATCTTCCTCACCCTTGGTTTCTTTTCGATGATAGTTTCTTCTTCTTCTTTTTCTTCATCTTCATCCTTGTCCTTCTCCGTCGAGGGTGTGACCTGTTTCTTCTCCACTTTTCGATCCTGAATCTCTACTATTTTGACTGTTGGTCTGCAGATCCGTGGTGACCGCCTCAGACACCGCCCATCACTCGCTTCCGACTCAGAGTCTCCCTTAACTTCTTTTCGCTGCAGCGCTGCCCTCCGCCGGTGGGCCGGGACTTTGATCTTCAGACGTAATCCTTCCGGTCGTACTTCAGACAGCACATTGCTGTTCTCTGCATCTTCCTTATTTGTTTTTCTCTCATTTTTGTCCTCCTCTTGTTTCTCCTCTGACTTTTTCTCTTCTGTGGTGGCTGTCTCTTCCGAGACACATTTCTGTTCCTTCTTGTCATTCTTGTCCTCTCTTGGACTAGCATCTGATTTAGACTCATCCAAAAGCTTGCTTTCCTTTGTGGGCTTGTCTCCATCGACAGAGTCTTCCTGCGCATCCTTCTTCTCGCAAGCCTCTTTCTGAGATTCAGCATCACATTCCACAGAAGTACCATTAGAAGAAGCAACTTTTCCTGTTCCCTGCAATTCAGAATCTCCTGTTTTCAGTCCTATGCCCTCCTCACTCGCTGGGGACACCTGTGAAGGCTTGGTGTCCTCTGTCGTAACTTCCATTGCCTCATCTTTATCTCCTTTTTCCTCATGAGGTCCTGTTTTAGATTCTTTACATGAGGGAGGACTCTCCGACTGTTTACAGGGATCATCTTCTATTACAGATTCCTTCCCAGAAGCTGTGATGCCACTTTCTTTGGTTTCTTTATCCATTTCTGGTGTGGTGGCCTTATCAGTTTTCCCATCAGTATCTTCTTTCTGTTTATTTGTTTCATCAGAAAACACTGTTTTATCAGAGGGCTCAGGTGGGGACTTCTCTTCTGGAGCAGGTGATTTCACTTTCTCCTTAGAAATGTGAACATCTTTAGGGGAAACCATCTTCTCTTCTGTTAAACTGCCCGATTCTTCATTTTCCTTGCTGCCTGGGAGTTTCGTCTTTTCAGGAAGCTGCTGTCCCTCAGTCTTTTTAAGAGAGTCTGATCTGTGATCCTCCTCTGAAACACTGTCTTTTGCAGTAGTAAATGATGTTCCATCAACAGGATTACCGTCTGTTTTGGTTTCTTCAGAGAGGGGCTCATTTCTCTCTTGGAGAGCAATCCCCGTCTCTGTCTCATTAACAACCATGGATTTATCAGTGTTGTCGTGAGTAGAGCTCCCCTGTCTCTCCGGTGTTGTGGAAGTCTTTGTCTCCATGGGAGCAGGTGCTTTGATCACTTCTTCAGAAGTATTTGCTTTCTCTTTTAACACTGAATCATTTGTTTCATTTGTGTGGTCTGACAGACCTTTTGTTTTTTTGTCTTCCGTGCATTCTGTTTTTTCTTCATGAGATGGAAGACTCTCATTTAACACGGCCGTCTTGTGCGTTTCAGATTCAGACTGGTTGATGGTCTCCAGGGTACTGGATTCCTCAGGCTGTATCATGGTTGGAAGCTCTGAAGATTCCACTGGAGCATCTATCCTGGGTGCCTTTTCAGACATCCCCTTATCTTTCAGCAACTGCACCTCTTCTGGTTCAGATGACTTTTCAGTTGCTTCTTGTTTTGATGGTTCTTGATCCCCTGTTACAATCGCAGTTTCCTTGTGGGAACTCGATTTCTCGGGTTTGTCCAAATCCATGGATTCCTCTGTGGTAGTCTGGGGCTCATCTGTCTTCACTGGCTCTTCTTTCGATGGCGTATCTTTGTCTTTTTCTCGTTCCTCTTGTTTTCTTGGGTGAGGAAGACGATTGTTTGCTTCATTCACAAGGGTATCTGCTGGCTGGTCTTCAGAGAGAGCTTGTTGCGTTTCTTTCTGATTTGTCTCAGAGTTTTTCTCCCCTTCATTCTCCATCATTATAGCAGGTGAGACATCCCCATTCAGCTTTTCACTGTTTACCCCATTTTCCTCACTGGCAGCCTGGTTTTCTTTTACTGCACTAACAGCTGGATTTCGTACAATGATGCTGCTTCCACCACCTCCACACCTGGTGTCAAAATCCTCAGTTAGTTTCATCTCTCTCTTTTTCAAAGGGATTTTAGCTTGTTGGTCATTTTTAATTGCTCTCTGTATTTCGTCTGAGGACTTCTTCTGCACCTCCTCCGTCTGTTCGGAAGGCTGTGGGCCGAGGCTTTTTTCAGCTGGAGAGCCTGATGTGTTTTTGTGGGCTTCATCTACTGTCATGGGCTCCTCTTTAATGACTTGAGTAATGGCTCCTTCAGCTCCAATTGGCTTGTCAAGCTCACTCTTGTCCTCTTCTTTTATGTCTTTGTCTTCTTTCAGCACCTCATCTCCCAGTGTACTTTCTTGTTTCAGACCATTTTGTGAGGTTTTGCCATCTTTCTCAGCTTCAGCTTTTGTACTGACAGAACCTTCTTCTTTTGACTTATCTTCATCCAGATCTTTTTCTTTGTTAACTTCTCCTAAATGCCCACAAAAAAATAATGATGACAATCTATACCAGCTGAAATTCTTCACACTCTGGGTTGTACAATATGAAAGTACATCAAATGTAATCATATTCAGGCAGATTAACATACAACACAAATGACTGTCGACTGCCACCTATGCAACTGAGTGTAATAGCTTCAGTATACAACATTAGGAATGTGTCCATTTGATATTCTGTGTCAGTCCCATATGGGCTAAAATGACTGGATTTTATATCTGGAAAAAGCCTGAACTACCATATCCATGCATAACTAAATTCTGAGCACACCAATGAGAAGACAAGTCACACAAATGAGCAGTAAGTCTGTGTCCCAAACGGCTCCCTAGAGAGTGCACTGAAACACAGGCTTCTGCATTCAAACAGTTTATTATATGTTTAAGGGCTACTGGAGATTCAGCCGTGTGTCCAGAACTCCATTAAGCACTATATGGGATTTTATAATATAGCACCCTCTAGTGTATGTGTGGAGCTATTTCAGATTCAAAGTATTTACAACATCTTTACAACGTATTTACTGCTTAGTTTTTGAAAACAGCAAAAGATACGGTCTCACAAGAAACTTGATGCTGCAACTTCTATCTATACTTCTATCGGTATCAGACATGAAAAGGTGATATCTTGACACCCCTATACAATACCATCATCTTTCTTCTTGTTCTCTTCATCCTCTGGGTTTGGGCTGTTACTTGATGACCCTTCCTCCTGATCCTTCTTGACTAAGAGTGCAGGATCTATCTGAGTCTTCAGGAGACCAAGGATCTGAGCCAAATCATCTCTATTTCTGTATGAACATAAGAGAGAAGAAAGCACCAATTATGGTTTTATTTTACATTTGTGGGCAGAGAACCCAATACACCCTTCCATTTTCATTCAGTGACCTGATATTAAATGTAATAGACTGAAGGGGTAAACATTATTTGAAATACTTAACATATGTATAACGTATGTATAACGTATGACTATATCTTTTGAAAATGTAAATAGCCTTCAACCAAAGCTATTCTTACCAACTTAACTTAACTCTTACAATTTGTTAAGTGAAATATCACACTTGCCTAACAATGCATTTCCAAGATGAACCATCTAGATCGTCCTGCTCTTCTACATAGACCCTCACGTTCTGGTCCTGGTCAAGCTGGAACCAATACATGAGCCCATCTTTGTCTCTGCCGATGGGCTGCAGGCGCATTTTATCAGGGTCTTCTTCATTGATGGCAGTCTTGAACTTGACATTGTCGTCAAACTGGCACTCACATAAATACTGGACATAAAAGCAAAAAATATTGTTACAGCTTCACCAATGGTTTGATTTTCCAGTTTTACAAAAATGAAACAGCTATTATCTAAATGTATTACGTAAAACAGACTTAACGTCACTATTCTAGGATCTATGGGTAAGACCATCACTTTCATAATTTATGTCCTGGGTTTTTATATCCTGACTTTTTTGGAAAACATACTACATTAGTCTACAAAATACCCTACAGGAAACAATACACAGCATGAAAATATCAAAACCTGAACCTGACATCTCAGTCAATATGTGCAATCTAAATAACAAGGCATGTGCTCCTCCATTACATAGCCTTTTAAATGCATAAATATCTGAAATAATCTTAGTAAGTTATTTCTTAATTTCGTTATAATTTTAGTAGTTTTTATGTATGCATGCCCCGTTTTTCACTTTTTTTACATTAAATTAATTGTACCTTAATTTGTTGTTGTGTACAACAAGAAGTGGAGCAACAACCTACAATATTATAAAAAGAAATCAACAGTCTATGTAGTCAGCTGACTTGCGTTAAATTAAGGGCGCTAACTCGTCCTTGTTGCTGGCAGTGACCGTGAGAGCTGTGATTTACCTTGAGGATTCCTGTCTTACACTCCACTGTCAACTCCAGATAGCCCTTCTTCTCCAGTTCCCACGCCCATGTGGTATTGAACTCCTGACATATCTGCATTAATGATAAAGATGATAAACATTAGTGATATTACTTCCTATTTTAGATTGCCATCAAAATCAAAATGTATCAATAATCCAGCTCTTGACTGCAGTTTCCAGTTCTGAATTGTGTAATGGAGGTAATCACAGGTGGCCAGTCGGTTACATCAAAATCAATTAAGAAGTAAACACAAAATCCAGGACAGAAAACTGGAAAACACTTGTCTGAGCATTCAATCATTTTTTTTTTAAATAATGTGGACATAACAATATGCTTACCTTTACAAGGTACTTCTCCCACCTGTCCGCAGAAACCGACTTGCCTATTTTCCTCAGCAGCTTCACATGAAGGTCAACCAGCAGCTTAGGGACTGCAAAAAAAAACAAATATTGACTCTCAATAACAACATAAGCAATTTTTAAGGATTAAATATCATTTAATAAATGTATTAGAAAATTTTACATTTAATTTTATCATTATTTTACATTGACATCCTATATAGCCTACCTCAGATGATGTTCATTTTCAGCAGAGTGCCTTATGGTCACAAAAATACCATAACACCATCTTTCAGTGCATTAAATGCTCCAAGCTCAAAGGTGGAGCAGACCCTTACATTCCTGATGCTGCCTAGCTATGATCCAATAAGTGTTTTGGCAAGTGCCTTAGAACATAGTGTATATGCCTGTGAATCACATTGTTTTCTCCGCGCAGTCACATTACTTTACTTACAGGACAACTCAATGCTGTATGAAAAATGAGGCAATTATTACCTTGGAGGCCCACTGACCTGCTCATTTGAGGGTTGTCCCTTGTCCCAGCACACCTTATCCACTATTCAGATCATTAAGAATGCAGGAAAACACTAAATGAGCAGGACAGTGGGTATCCAGGACCTAGATTTGGAACCACTGCCCTGTAGCTTGCCTTCTACCAGATAGTAATATAATTCCCATATAATTTCCAATTGGGCTAGCTTCTAATACTACTTCATTTAAAATGCACCAATGTGCAAGACAAAATCTAAATACCAACAGCACTCCATGCAATCTGTGCAAGAGAAAAACTCCCATAATACTAACAACCATATAGCTCAATGGTGCTGGAATTAGGATTGTTGGTAAAACCTGCAAGAAAGAAGAACTCCGGGAGAAGCCTAATATCTCTGTTAATCACCCTCAAGACATCTGTCCCTGCAAAACTGATCTTGCAAATTGCTCATAGTTACAACACACAGTGAAATCTTGAATTATGCTCCAATATGCAAATGAGCCCCTAACCAATCACAGACTTTGACAGGACAACCATTCACAGCTCCAGGCTGGGTTTTTGAATAAATCTAGATATTCATTTAACCCAAGAAGTCTACATTACAATCAGTAAATGTGTGGGCGAATCAATGCATAATGAATTGAGCAAATCTGCTGGAGCAGGTCTAAGGAAATATATTTTATATACGTGTTCTATACATGTGTTCTTTTTGTGACTTCATGAAAATATGATATGAAAACAGGCTGTTTGTAGCTTGCTTTCCATATATGGACTGCATGGTCAGGGAGGAGAAAATATACTATTTGAAACATGATGATATTTTGAAAGGCATAACAATTGCAATATGTAGCAGTAAAATCAAAATGATTCCTCCATATCATGCAACTCTAATTGACCAAGCCAACAACATAAAACACTTTCATGCTGCATCAGATTGATCCCTTTTCTTTCGATATTTTACACAAAATTTTAAGCTGATACTTTTATTGATCAATACCGAACGGCAAACTGTTTCTGTATCAGTCAAGAGACCCCAATCAGTGTTTACAATGAAAGGAGAATGAATTTGCTTTACTAGCAGATTTTTTAAACAGATATTGTACTGTTAAATCCTCTGCACAGAGCTAAAATTTTGTACACTTTTATTAAACTAAAACTGGCAACATATGCAAAAAAACAGATTAATACCTTTTTATCAGGTAATGAGGCTAACCACCGATATACAAATGCTCAATATTGATATTGATCTCTGTAATGCTTTTATCACTGTAATATGCAAATTAACTTCTAACCTATCACAGCTATAGGTGAGTTACTGAGTGCTCTGATGAATCTAAGTCTTTGTGTGATCCATAAAATGTGTGTTAATATTTGTTAAATGTGTGGGCGAATCAGTGCATGAATGGGCAAAACTGCTGCATATAGTATAAAGAAAGTCAAGTCAAGTCAAATGGCCACTTATTTTAAAGCATGAACACACCACAACACAGCACAGAGTGAAAAGAGCGTGACCTTTTCCCCTCTGTATTTAAACCATTTAACAAATGAAGCAGTGGACTGCCACCTAAAAGCAACCCCCAGGGAGCAGTGTGTGGGCCTGGTACCTTGCTCAAGGGTCCTTCAGTGATGAGACTAGCGGTGTTGGGATTCAAACCCACAACATTCTGACTGCAGAGTGTAGCTTCCTAACCACTAAGCCACCAACTGCCCCAATGCATTTAATGTTTTTCTGGCATTAAAGAATATGATTTGAAAATTGCCTGTATGTAGCTAGATTTCTATGTAGGGACTTTAAAGACAGGACAATATGCTACAATATTTACAGATTGCAAGCCTCTTTAAGTCAAGAAAAGTAATAATATGGGACATGACGCACTATTTCAGGCTGCATCAGACTGATCATTTGTGTCTAGAAGTGTATGCAATTCATATGCTTATACTGGCTGACATTGATCTGCTGTACCATTTCAAAAAACAGTCAATATCGTAAAACACAATTTCATGCTACTTCAATCTGCACCAGACTGACCCCGTTTTATTCGATATCTATGTCATTTCTATGCCGGTTCCAATATCGGACGATACCGATCTGCCAGCTGTTTCGCATCAGTCCAGACACGCCGTTCAGTGTTTACACTGGAGAAGCACTTAGTTGCTCAAGCTAGTAGCATTTATATGGGATATCGTAGTTTTAACTATTCTGCACCGCGGTAAAAAGAGGGCGATTTAATCACCATTTAGCTTAACTAAGCAACTTAACACCCAACCCCCCTGAAATGTAAACAATTTTAGCAGGCAATAATGCTAACCGCTGCTCTACAAAAGCTCTCGCGTCTGCACTGCGCATGCGCCAAGCTGCTCCGCTGCCAAATTGGTCATTATTCAACTGAAATTAAACCTCTTCTGCTTATTTCCTCTACGTTTGGCGGCTCCCACAATGTTTCTTAAAACTAGCAGTGAGTAGTTTGATCTTCCAGTACCCTATCAGATCTTGAAATAAAAACAACACATACAGTAAGAAACCTCCCCCCTCTGTTCTGGTGAGGAGCGAGTGCAGTGTGGGGCAGAGAAAGGATAAAGGCAGACACAAGCGAGGATGGAAACGTGTTAGAGAAGAAGCGAGGTGGTAAAATAACACGAAGAGCAAAACAGAAAGTTGAGACGAAATGGGGAATACGGGAGCGAAATATGGAAGAAATGAGGGGAGGGAAGAAAGATAGGAAAATAAAAGAAAGAAGAAAGAAACAAGGTTTGTGTGGAGGCGAGGCGTCCCGGAGTCACACAATAACACAATCCGCTCCGGACGGGGAGGAAAAGGAAGGCGAGAGGATGCGAAGGGGACCGTTCCTTCACACCTTAACCACCCAGGTCTCGAAACTAGCACTTTATCTGATGCCCCGCGGCACCGGGGAGGCAGAATAGCGTCCCCCGGCCCCACAATAACTCCGCACGGGCGGCAGGGCTGCAGAAGCCCGCGTCCCTCCAGCCGCTCCGGGACCCAAACAAAACAAAACCCCCACCTGCCACCGTCTCCTCCAGATACCGCTCCAGCTGCGCGAAAGTCAGCTCCGGCAGGTCCAGTAGAGCCCCGTAGCGCTCCAGGAAGGAGCAGATGACGGCGAAGCTCGGACACAGCCCGGGGGAAGAAGCCGCTGCCGCCGCCGAGGCAGCCATTTCTGCGATGGAACGGGTGGAGGACCGAAGACTCCCCACAATCCACAGCGCCTCTCTCAGCACAGCGGACCACAGGCCTTTGCGGCTGATGTAAACAAACAGGCTGTGGACTGAATCAGAGGGAAATACTCCCAATTTCTTCACTCTCTCAACTTTTCTCAGGATTTTAAATGATTTAGAGGCAAATGACGCGCACAGTTCTTTTTGTTATGAACCCTACGTTTTTAGAAATTTCGGTCCTAAAGAAGCTCAGTTTCACAGTTTCAAAGGCTTTTCTCTTTGACGGTTTTTTCCCCAATGCCATCCCAAGCTGATGCAAGCAAACTGAGGACTAAAGAGAAAACTGACCTTATATCTCAACTTTTGAGTGATTTCGATTTGAAAAATGCTCAGAACCCGTTTTGTAAAAGGGTTAAAGTGGCTTATGTAACACTTCTGGTCTTAAAGAAGCTCAAAAATTCACTGTTTCACATTGAATATTTAGGAGACACACTGCTTTTCCAAGATAATTTACTAATACATGTATATAGTTTTTTTGTGATGGTATTCGAATGAATTAGGATTCACAAATGTTTAGAAGCCCCTGTGTTAGAAGTTAAAGTGTTTTTGTTAGCATGTTTAGTCTTTAAAAAGCTCACATTTTCACTGGTTATTAAGGTCCTTCCAAGATAGGACAGGGTGTCATCCCAAAATCATTCACTCATTTTTCTAATTTTTCTCACAAAAAAACAGACTCATACAGATTTGAAAAAAATATAGTCCAAGAGACAGACTGCTGTTCCAAGATTGTTTTCTCAATTTTGTATTTGGTTTGTCTATTTGTTTCTCTTCTGCACAAATGAGGCCATTGCGGCACTCGGGGCTGTGGTAAACAAACAGGCTGTGGGCTGAAAAAGAGAGGAAAAAATTTTGTTTAGTCTTTTTTCCCTTAATTTTCTGTGATTAAGAAACAACGGGTGTTACAGGGGTTTATTTAGCACTTTGGTCATAAAGATGTTAAAAAGTCTTACAGTTTCACAGGTTTGCCATTTAAGGTGTAAGAGACACACTGATGCACCAAGATCATTTACTAATTTTTGTCAATTTTTTCTACTTTTTCTCACACATTATTTATCCACAGCTTTGGACTGCATGGCTTTGCGGCACCCACGGCTAATAAAAAAAAACATTCTCAGGGAGGAAACACTGTCATCCCAAGATCTTTTTTCTTTTTCTAATATTACTGCCATCACATCAAAATATATATAAATGAGAATAAGAATTACATAATTTAATTAAATTTCTTTACCTAGGACCACTTTTGGCCTTAAAAATCTCAAAAGTTCCAAAAGTCCTTCTCATTTTAGGTGCTTCCAAAAGACAACACATTACTATCAAATTATACTGTACTAATTTATATCAATTTTTCATTTTGTCAGGGAAATTTCACTTCCACAACATCTAAATATAATCTCCTGAGTCTCAGAATAAACTAAAATTTTTTCAGCTAGGATCAATTTTGGTTTTATGAATGTGTAAAAAGGCTCACTACCTCACACCCAGGAAAAATCAGTTTTGATATTTAGATTTTTTTAAATAAAATAATTTGACCTTGTGGTGGAATTTTGCCTAATCATGATTATAATTATTGACATTCCAGTATAACTTACTTTGCCTGGTTTTATTCCTAATTACTGACCATTC